>WHYT01017184.1:340634-393417 GCA_009806455.1 Tetrax tetrax | reverse complement strand
AGGAGCATCCTGACCCTAGCATTGCCACGTGGGAAATGCAACCCGCCGAATCTGGGATTAATGATGAGCCGCGGCGAAGCGGGCACTGACGTGTAATTTCCAGCGCATTTACTGCCCTGTGAAGGTTCATGAGTCTTTTCTTAAACCTCCCGGCGCCGAGGTTGCCTGGGAGACTGAGCTGGCACTGCCCCTGTCTGCCTTTGGCTCGTGAGTGGTTGAAGTGGCAACAGCGATGCTTCTCTGAAACAGGGGAGAAAATGCTCAGAATTAAAAACATTAAATCTTGTTTACCTCAGCGGTGGCATCCTGGTCCTTCATACGGCAGAGCCACACCACCTCAGAGGGGTGTCCTGGTGCTCCGCGACATTCCCCGGGATGTACCCTGCATGGGTTTCTGGGCTCGCCTTTGTTCCGGTGGTTTTGGTTGTGCTCTGCTCTGCTGTAATTAAATTGCTGGCCCTTCTGCTTGCCAAGGTGAGCTTCAAAACGCTCCGGCGGAGCGGTGGTTTTATTGAATCTCTAGCAAATTATTGAAGCGTGGTAGGGAATTTTTCACACTTTCAACCTCAAGGTTTTTGGGAGAGCGTTTCTGCAAGTGTTTATTATAGTATTACCACCAGAAGTGAGACTAGCCAGAAAATTTATAGTAAGCAGCTCATCAGCGGTGCTGTGTTGGCGTAGCTCCATTGAAATGCCTTCTCCAACGTCATTGAAGCAAGGATAATTTCTCCAAGTTCAGTACCTGGCTGATGGTTTTCCTTCAAACCTCCCAGTGCTATTAGAGTGGCTGAAATATGTTTGTGGGTGCGCTGGGCAGAAACTCAATTTTTTCTACAGAAAATAATAAATCTGCTTGATGCACACGCATCTTCAGGCACCACACTAAGAAACCTGGTTGAAGATGAGGGTTGTAGAGCACTGTCCCAGGTTGCCCAGAGAGGTGGTGGATGCCCCATCCCTGGAAACATTCCAGGCCAGGTTGGCCGGGACTCTGAGCAACCTGATCTGGTTGGAGATGTCCCTGCTCCTGGCAGGGGGGTTGGACTAGATGACCTTTGAAGGTCCCTTCCCACCCGAAACAAACCATTCTGTGATTCTATGTGAGCTTAAGCGTGCTGAACTTTCAGATGGTAAAGTTCTTTGCCACTAGCTCATTGTATCCTCCAACACTGGGGCTTTCCAGAGCATCCCAGCTTGGTCAGAGGGCAGATGGGCTGGCTCAAGAGACAGCTCGTGACTCAGTGCTGTGGGAGATGGTTGTTGCATTCTCTACAGACATGGGAAATGGCGCAGTGGGTGCAGGAGAGGGCTGTAGGGAGAATGGTCTTTTGTTGAATGCATAATAAAAAAGAAAAGGGCTGAAATCCTGGGAAAAAAAAAAAACATATTCTGTTGTCTTTAAATCAGAGATACTTTTCTGATAATTTGAGTGTTTAACTGCAGAGCCCTCTGTGTAGAACAGCTGGGCCCGTGGTGCAATTAAACCTGGCTGGAATTGTACTGTGAGTGCTAAAAGTACTAAAAATAATTTTGAAAGCATCTCCAGTTGGACATCCGACAGCAGTGAGCACTTTTAATCCTGATCTCTTGTTGCCTTGCCTCCCCATCTTAAGAGTGGGATTTGACCCATGTTCTGGTCAAATCCCAACAACTCACTTCTGAATGGATACGATTTGAGGTTTTTATTGGTTGTATGCAATGCTTACATTAAAAAAAAAAAAAAAGTATTTATAAGTTTTGCAGTGCAGCCTCAGCTGGGGTGCGTGTGTTGATCGTACCCATTTCTGTGATGAATTTTGCTGGGCATTGTGTGAACACCCTCAGCCCCTCCCAGCCTTACCACGGCCAAGCACCGCAGCACAGGAAGCCGGGGTCGAAGGGCTGGATGGGCTTCGCTTCTGCTGTGGTCTGTAATTCCCCCTCCAGTGTGATATTTCAAGCTTGCAGCTGAAAGCACCTACCCTTCCCAGTTCACCATCTTCCACCCAGTATTTGCAATTCGTGGCTGGTGAAGAAGTTTCCATCGCAGGTGGCTGCAGATCCCATTTGCATGAGGCATCCTGGCTGGGCTGGGCGGGGTGGCTTTGGGTCCCTGCTCTGTACCGGTCCCTCCTTCGAGATGAAGCTGCGGGTTACGCAGCATTGTGCCTTTTGCTGCTAGTAGGCCCTGTCTCTAGAAACTGATGAACCCCCAATCCTCCCCCTGATCCCTCTCCAAATGCAGCTCGGGGAGCAGATGGTAGAGCAGCACTGGCTTAGTCCCCAGCTCCTCTCCTTTCCTTTGTTTTTCTCAGCGATGGTTAGCAGGGTGAGACACCCAAGTCTTTAACCAGTATCAGGCAATAAAAAGAGGCAGGTGAGTCGGATAACACCCGCTAATCCCCTTCCAGGGTGAGCTGGAGAGGAGAGCCACTGCAAAGCTCAGGAGCTTATGCCGAGATGAGTGCTTAGGAGGCTTTGAGACTTGCTTGGTGTTGGTATTTCATGAATAAATAACCCCGAGTCGTATTTGGCACTGAATCTACCTCATTAATGAGGGCTCAGAACAAAGTGGGAGGGTGAAGAGACTGTTATTGAGGGGATTGATTGAGCGTGGGCAATGGGGGAGGTGGCACGGGGCTGGGTGGGGCTGGGTGCTGTGGTCTGCACCGCAGGAGAGCCCCGCTGTTGGGCATCGCACTGATTGTGGCAATAGAAGTTTTAGAAAAGGAGCTTTTACTGAGGCGGTGTGGGTCGTGGTAGAGAGGGGAGGGCATTTCAGTAATCACTGTGTCATTTGGGCATCTGTGCGCGTCTTTGGGAGGGCTGGAAAGTTAGAGACAGAGCGTATGCGTGTGTTCATAGAAAATTTGGTACCAGGAATGAGGTCACTTGGTCCAAAATGCTCTTTTTGACGGGACCTGCAATCTGCCTTGGGGTGGTGGGGAATTGCCCCATCCTCCCAGCACGCCAGGCACTGAGCCCTGCCCAGTCCTTGTGGCTTTGGTGCCTGGATTCGGTGTGCTCCAGGCACGGCGTGCGGAGCCCGTCTTCTCCGTCCTGCCTTGTCAGAACGGATCCGAGCGTCACTCGGTGAAATCCAATGCGGATAGATGGAGAGCAGGAGAAAAGAGCTGTTCTTTCGCAGGCAGCTCGTTACTGCAGGGAAAGTGATTCATCCATCAGGACTGGTCTAATCTGGCGTGGCCGGGCGGTGGGGAGGGACGGCTGCCCTCGGCGGGCACTGTGTGGCAGGGGATGGATGCTGCCATCGCTCCTCGAGCATCCCCTGCCCTGGCACTGCTGCGCTCCAGGGCCAGCTCTGGGATTTGGGAGCTGGGGGCTGCGGTCCCGTACAGTGGGTAGGGGTCATCACCAGAGCTGCATGAGTGGAAAGGTATCTGCTCCGTGTAGCATGTCGCCTATCCTTTGTCACTGCGGCAGGCGAATGATTAATTGCTGCTCTTCATCCCCCCAAATTAAAAGCAGCTGCTAAGGCTGGCAGTGCCAACAGCTCGACAGCGCCTGCCTGTGCCAGCCTGGTTCCCCTGGCCCCTCCGGAGGCAGACAGAAGCAAAGTTTCCTCCCAGCTCACTCCGAGCATCGTGTCAGCCCTCTCATCTGCTGACATCCCCCTTGTCAGGGCGCCTCGTCGAAGCGATGCTCCTCTAATCTAACGACGGCCGATGCGGGAGCGATCCGGCTGAGCAGCCTGCCTCCGTCTGCTGGCAGCACCGTCACCCCGCTCCCCTTGCAGGTGACATCTGAACGCTTCCCTCCAGCTCTGCTGCTTCACTTTCCAGTGAGGTTAATATTTTAATACTCTTAATGGCTCATTCCAGCTTGGCAGCCCCATCCGTGGTTTGTCGGGGGTCATTCGTTATGCCAGCCTTGATTTCAGAGAGCGAGGTTCCCGTCCTGCACTCTCCTGAGGGCGGAAGGTCGGTTTGTGCTTCCAGGTTTTAATTAAAAGCGTGATGAGCTCCCCCTGTCAGCCCCAGCCCGGGAGCGTGGCACCGTGCAGGACGAGCTGGCTTCACTCCGGCTCTCTGGAGTTACTCCGGCTGAGGATCGGGCCCCAAGGTCTCCTCTACACCGCCCAAGCTCCTCACCTTCTCCATCCAGGGACGTGGGAGCTGCAGGAGGGTCTGGTTGGTTGGTGGCCAAATAGAAGAACCAGGAGGGAGGATGAGGGGATGGTTCTCCTTGCAACCCACCTACGCTGAGAAACCCCTTGTGAGGACCAGATGGGGCTGAGCTCTCTGGGTGGGTGGCGGAGGAGTTGTCATGCTTTGTTGGTTTTGTTTTTAAATAATTCTCCCTACATTAATAGTGGTTGGGTTAGTAAACAATATGCCCTTTCTCCCCCCCATCTCTCCAGCAGAAATACACGCCCTGATCTAGTACATTCTGCCTTTCTCCCTCCTTCACTTCAGAGGAGCTGCAGATCCTGGTGGGAACAGAATGCTTATAGAAAGGGGCCTCTAAAGATGTTTGAAACATGACCAAGAAAGGACAGAGGGAGATTCAGCTCCAAATATACTGGAAAATCTAGGAGATGGGCCAAGAGAGGGGGAATTTTGGAAGCATGATCGCCAAGATGGAAAAGTTAATTGGGAAGCATTAATTGGGGTGAAGGCGGGCAGCGCAGACAGAAATTTGCTACGCGGGGTGGCGATGCGGCCGGAGGCACGGAGCTACCCCGACGCTGGGGCAACTCATCCGCCCCGACCCTCCACCTCCGTCCAAGCAGGGATGTGCCAATTTACCGGTTCTTGCTGGTTTTATGGTGTTTTCCTTGTTCAAGGTCCCAGCTTCTGGAATCCTGTGATTGCCTGGAAATCTGGAATCTGCAAAATTGTGACTTCAATACCATATAGGGCTTTATTTCTTTGGGTTTGGTCTCTGGGTAGTTTCTAGCCCTCAAGTTTGCAGGGAAAAAACTCAATTACATCCTAAAGGCTCAGAAAGCAGGAGGCAAATTTAGAGGAGGAAAAAATCCACAACCCAGTGACTGATTTATTTTAAAAATCTCATCATTTTTGTGCCAATCTCATTATATTTTTTTTTTAATGCCTGACTCATGATTTTTTTCCCCGAGCGTTTGGTGCTGGCAGGGCTGTGTGCACGAGTGTGACGGCGTGCGCGCGCACAGGGAGTCTCCGCTGCAAGGTAACGCAGTGCTGGTTCGAGTCGGCAGGGCTGGTTTTCAAATTTAACCTCCTTCCAGAAAAAGCAGACTAGCACTGGGCGTTGAGTCCTCGCGTGGAGTTTTAGGTGCTGAGAGAGGATGCTAAAGGGGGAGGAGTAAACCCCCAGTGACTCCCAGCGTGGCCTTTGGGGTATTTTAAGGTTGGAGGGGTCAGTGTTCATGGGCATCCCCCTCCGTATGAAGATCTAATAAATACCCTGTGGAGGTCAGGTCCGTTGCCATCAGTGGCTCGTTCTGTGACCTGGGGACAATGGCTTTGTGTCTCGTCTGTCGGTGAGAGGGTGATGGGTTCTGTCGCCCGAGATGGGCTGCAGGTATCGGTTACTGTGTAAAATGTGCTTTGAAGGTGAAAAATACCTTGGAGATGCTCAAAGCTCTCGACAAGCACCTGTGTTCCCTTTGCAGGAACCCAGCAGAAAGCCCAGCGCCCGAGGGCTTTGTCACAGCCCAAATCTGCTGCGTGCGCAGCTCCGAGGCAGGGCTGGGAGCTTCCCAAGGCTTTTCATAGCCCTTGAATTCGTAGGCATTTGCACTTCTCGCTCGCTTACGAGAGGGCTGTGAGCCATCACAGGCTGGAAAAGCGCAGCAGAGAGCTGTGCCTGCAGCCGTCCCTGCGTCCCCTGCTCCGGGTCTCCCATCACCAAGTACATGGATGAGCCGCTGCGTCCATATCCCAGCAGTGCGAAGCCAGGTTTCCTATGGCTTTCCAGCTCCAGCAGCGTCCCCGGGTGATGGACGAGGTGTGGGTGCTTGGGGAGGCTTGCCCCGGCTGGGAAAGGTTCAGGAGTTTCACTGTTGTTGATTCACTGTTGTCTAGTATAGGGTTGGATTCACACACAACTCCGGGTTGCTAATAAAGTACCTCTTACTTCCCTCCCAGTTTGCACAAAAAAGGTGGATAGTATCTTCGAAACCCTGTAACTGGTTGGTTTTCATCAAGGATCTCAGAGTTATGCAGCAAATGTATTTTATATAGCGTAATCACAAAGCCTTAATTTTCTCCAGAAGCCTCCTTTTGCTTGCTTCTGCTGATCAAAATGACGTGGTTTTGCAGCAGAAATGATGTGTGAGCATCTTGCTTTGTGGATTGCCCTGCCCATGCCGTGTGCTGCCAGCTCCCTGCCAGCCCTAACGGTGCTTTTTCTCTCCAAGGGAAGAAGCGATGCTGTCCACCTACTTTGAAACCATCAATGACTTGCTCTCCTCCTTCGGGCCGGTCCGGGACTGCTCCCGCAACAACGGCGGCTGTACCCGCAACTTCAAGTGCGTTTCAGATCGCAAGGTGGACTCAACCGGCTGCGTGGTAGGTACCGTGGCTGCGCTGGGGACAAGCTGGAGGGGGACCTTGCCTGCTCCCTCTCCAGGGATGTGGGTGAAGGGGATGTCTGTGCTGGTGATGGGCTGCTCCCACCTTCGTGGCAAATCACACGTGCCTTAAGGACCTCAGGGAAGGAGCCTGGGGGGCTCAGATGAGCAAAAGAAAAATGCTTGGGGCTGATGGACATTTTTTCTGCCTGTCAAAAAAGCCTGGGCTGAAAGCAGCTTCACTTTTTCTCCTGCCTTGTGCTTCCCAGCGTGGGAGGAAGATGAAGCATCTCCCCGTCCTCTCCCTCTCTGGGTCTCTCTGACACCCTCAGAGTTTTGATTTGTTTCTGAACGTGACAGACAACATGCTGAGCCCCAGGTTTCACAATCTCCCCTCCAGAAGAGACCGTTCGTGCTGGGCAGAGGCTGTGGGTCACTCCCAGCTGTCGATGCGCTGAGGGGTTTTGCTGTTGTCCCGCGTGAGCTGCAGCGGAGCTCGGCCCCTCTCCCGGCTCTGACCCATCTCACCTCGGCGGCAAAGTCGCCGCTTCCCCGCGTGCAGAGCTTGTGTGGGTGCGGTACAACCCGCAGAGACACGGGGACAGAGCTTTGGGAAATGGGGGGAGACCTGGAGCATCCCTCCTCATCCGGCTGTTTTAGGGGCCAGTAGCAGGTGCTGACCCCCAGGGAGGGGGTCCCGAGCTCTCCTGCTCCGCCTGCCCTGCAGACACACGCCCCAAGCCCCCCAGAACCCCTCTGCCCCCTTCCTTCTCCGCGCAGGCAGAGCCCCTCTCCCTCCGGTCACGGCAGAGGCAGCAGTTAAGCGTTTCTTTATTTATTGAAGGTGTTTATCCACAGCAGCCGGGAAAGGTCAGGCTGGAGCGGTGCCATCCCGGGGGTGGCATTTTCATCGTCCCCTTCTCCGGTGCCTCGTTAAGGCCGTTTAGCCTGACAGCCTGACGTGTCACTGGCAGCGCCCAGTGCCATCTCCTTCTCTCCCTTTCTCTCCCTTTCCTGCTTTCTTTTCCCATTTTTGCTTTCTTTTGTTCCCTTTTCCAGGGAGCAGCTGCCTTTCTCGTCTTTTGGGGGTTTTTCCTCGTTTTTTTTTTGGCATAATTTTGCTCTGAACGCCAGCATGCCTCCCAGACACTGTCAGAAGCAACTGGGGCTCTGATCGCCCTGTGCTGCTGGGAAGAGCTGCCTCTTTTTAAAAGTCAGGATATATTAAGATAGAAATTGTCAATAAATTACAGGCCTAGCGCTCGCCACGCCGGCGCGCAGAGGTAGAAATTGAAAACGGTGTCACTCAGGGAAAATAACTCCCCCAGCTTCTGTAATGCCTGAATGAGGCTTTGTGTAAAGAGAACAAACTGCGTACAGCAGGGAGAGGAAGGAGAAGTGGCGGGACCCGTGCTCCTGGAGCGCATCCCCTCCTTGAGAGAGTGAGAGGTTACACACGGGGACTTCGGGACCCCCTGTCCCCCTGCATCACGCCAGGCTCCCGGGGCTGTGCATCCAATGGGGACAGGAGATGGCCGCAGAGATGCCTCATCTCTCCTCCATCTGCTCTTCATCCCTTTTTCTCCCCGCTGCAGGAGTGTGAGCCTGCTCTGCCCCTCTCTACAGCCCCTCGTTATGGGGTGAAGCCCCCCCAGCTCCCCCATCACAGCTGTAACCTGAGGACAGCAGATTGGAGCTCAGCGGGGGGAGTTTGGAGATGGCTGCTGTATCCCACTTTCCATCCACAGCAATCCGTGCTTCCCAGTTGCACTGACACCAGGGATGCAGTGCTCCAGCCCTCCTGACTCTCCCAACCCCATGTGATGTTTTACGCTCATCACCTGCTTGTAGGTCCCCAGGGCAGGGGTGCAAGGGGTGCAAGGAAGGGTCTTGAGGACACCGTCCCGTGTTTCTGACTGTGGTCCATGGCTGTCGATCCGGGGAAAAGCCTGAGGGGTGGTCAGGCAGCGCTGCCCCCAGCCCCAAGTCATGCTCACGGTGCTGAGTGGGATCGCAGGTGATGGGAGCTGAGTTTCAGAGCTCACCACGGCCTCGGAGTGCGACCTTGTGGCACCTTCTGCAGCAGCCCCCGTGCTGGGCAATACGTCCCCTTCTCATCCCACCCTGCTCCGGGATTCTGCCAGGTGTGAGCTGTGCTCTCAGTGTGAGCTGGGATGGGGTCATTTGCTGCGAATGCGCAGGGATGTCAGTCAGTTTTAAAGCTGAACTGCCGTGAACTCAATTTGCCAATTTGGTAAGTGCTGTGGGCAATATTGGGATGTAATTTAATTAAGCTTTCCCCTTTTTGTAGAGTTCAGGGAGCCTTCACGTGCTAATTTTAGCGCTGGGTTTGCTTCAGCTTTACTCTGGACACTGTTTCGCAAACCATGACATGTTGTTAATCTTTACCAGTCAACAGTTTATTAATTTGCCGAGGACCACAGAAGTATATAATCAGCGGTTCATCAATCACAGCTGAATCCAACAAATGTTCCGGGCAGGTACTGAGCATAAAATATACGCGCAGCCTCGTAAGCAATTAACGCACGGCAGAGCTGGAGCCTAGCAGCTCACCCAGGGAACAGCACCAATCTCAGAGATTTCTTATTCCTTTCATATATAACCATCATCTGTTACCGGTTCCTTCATGCCCTTAACACAGCTTCCAGTAATTCTGTGAGGACTGGGAATGTATTTGTCTCTGGGCTTTTTAGCGGCGTGGGCTGTGCCATTACCTGACTGGCCTCAAAAAGGACCTGGTGAAGATGTGGAGGGCATTGGTTGCTGCTCACGGAGGAGCCTCTCTGAGGACAGTCTCCTTGGGCTTATGGAGGAGAAACCAGGACGTCGTTCCTTGGCTTCGTTAAAATCCTGTCACCTGGAAGACCCCAGGGGCTCTGCAGTGGGGTCTCCACCCCAGAGGGATGACAGCTCCCCAGCTTCCATCCCACACTTCCCACGTTGCCCTTTTTTCCCCTCTTTTCATGGCTTTTCTGGTTTTTTGACCTGTACCCAGTAGATGGCATTGGTACATAAAGCTTTTCTGCAGTTCTTTTCTTGTCGGAGGCTTTTTTTTGTCCGGGTAATTTTAAGAAGTAGGAGCTGCAACCTTGCTAAGACCTTGGCGTTGCGAGCTGGAGCCTTGCCTTTGAGCCTTGCCTTGCACCACAGCAAAACCATCCCCAAGCTCTAGAAAACCTCTTTCTGTGCTACTTTTCCCTGGTGCATCCTAGAATTGCTGTTGGGTCTGGGGAAGCCCAAGAAAATAAAACCCCAGTGAGCTTCTCTAAATCTGGTGGCTCTGCTCTGCACGTTGAGTCTAGTGGATGTTTTGTACCATCTTGCGGAGATCACAGCAAACCAGGAGAAGCTGTGCTGGAGGAATAAGTCAGGTTATTGCCAGTACATAAATATATATCACTGATCCCTTCTGCTGGCACGGTGGGAGTTGTGCAGCCAGGAGGGAGGATGCTGAAGGAGGGAAAGGGCTTGACTCTCATGTGTTGGTGATTTGTAATTTGAGATGAAAACCTGTGAATTGGCCCTGAGGGACCGAAGGAAACACCTGTAACATGGCTTCAATTCAAGTTTCCCCACCTGTCTCTCAGCTTGGCTTTGCTCACTGATGCCAGTGCTCTGCTCTGCCTGGGGAGAAGCAGGGCAGTCACTTGCATCTGCTGCCCCACGGCTGTGCCCGTTTGTGAGCCCCAGCAAGGCAGGACTGCAGCCTCCGGGGAATGAGAAGGGTGAGGTGTTTTTTTCCTGTGGAAAGTGAGCTTTGGTCTTAGCACGTGAGGTGGCTGGTGTTCCTCTAGGGCATCCTCAGCATCACTGTGGAAGGAAGCAGCAGCAGGTAAAGATGTGCAATGAAGGTGTGTGTCTGAGCGCCGTGATGCTTCTCAGGATGGGGTTTTATCAATGTGAGGACCTCCTGGAGATGCAGGAGGGCATGAGTTGCCCCAGCAGCGGTGGGGATGGCAGCTCGGCGTCCCACGCCAAGGTAGCGGCAGAATTAGGCCCTTTGTTTCCCCTGCTGTGTGAGCAGCTTCCCTGCGGCAGCGTGGCGGCGGGTGTTGTGGTCTGATGGTTCTGCAACATCTGTGGTGCCTGTAGATGCTGGTGGGTTAGTCCTGTAAGTCAGGAGAGAGCAACTGGTGCCGTGGAGGCCAGAGATGATGTGGGTGGGTGCAGAAGGTCTTACAGCGTGGCTGAGCTCCGGGATCCGTCCCACGTGGGGAGGGGTGTCTGCAAGAGGTGGGAGAGCCCACCGAGCCCAGGCAAAGGCACTGCTGCTCTGCACAGACACAAAATCCTGCTGAGCATCACCATCTCCCTGCTCATGGGCTGGGGTTCCTCTAGCACAGATTTATTTCTAATTTGAGTGTGAAAAAAGTATAGTTTGGCTCCTTTTCCCCATTGTGGTGTCAGGCAGGAGGGAGATTGTCTAGCTCAGAAGGGAGAGCATCCACCAGAGAGACTCATAATGAAGTGTGGCCCACGGCGATACCGGTGTGGTGTTGGTCCCAGCCTTTTTAGACAGAGAAGGAAGAAAAATTTGGCATTGTCCACACAGGCATGTGAGCCTTAGCACAGCCTGTCTGGAGCTAATCCTTTTCTTTTGCTCTTTGCTGCATCAAAATGATGGGCTGTTCCTTGGCTGGTGAAAGCGGGGGCAGAGAAATGGCTTAATTTAAGAGTGTAACCATTTCTGGTTAACTGATATTCTTGGGGGGGGAAATTGGGTGTTTGGCAGTTTCAGCCCAAACTAAAATGAGGTGCAGAACTCCTCCACATATGCGCAAGTTCCAAAATGTTTTGTTTCAGAACATCTCCTTTCTAGGAAGGAGGGGGAAATGTTTAATTGCAACATAATCATCTGGAGGTTTATGTTATGTATTGTGATATTCCAGTGTACAGCCTGAAATAAAAACAAAATTAGGCAGTGGAAACCAAAACATTTCAACCTTGTCAAAATTAAATGCTCTTCTAATTTCCCAATGAATTTTGAGATGTAATTGATGGAGTCCCACAAAGCACTTAAGCTTCATCAAATCTGCGTTTTCCTGACAGACAATTGTTCACTGAAAAATAAAAACTCATCCGTCCCTGCCTTACGAGGCACCTAGCTAATTATGTTAGAGACACACACGCAAGGGAGGGAGGTGGGGAGGAAACCATTCTCTTCTAATCCTCTTAAAGTTTAGCTGGCTCCTTGAAGCAGAAGATGACTCCTTATGCACGTTATGGTCGGGAGCAGAAGCTCCCTGAGCTCAGCAGGAAGCCCCCCTCCCAAGGAGCCTGGAGTTTCGGATTTATCTCGTTCAGCCAGGTAACTACCCGTGATGGAAGTGGGATTTGAGGAAGAGAGAGAGGCAAAGGGTGGCTGCCCGCTGCCCACCTGCCGTTGCTTTCCGTCCTGCAAAAGGGCTTTGCGCCGTGTTGGCAAGTGGAACAGCTCAGGAAGCACCAAGGTGAGCTGGAGATCTCTGGAGGGAAGAGGTAGTTTGGGTGATAAAAGCCCTATTTTCTCCAGCGGTGGCTTTTTCAGTGACGTTCCTCGGGAAGCATCCTGGGATGCTTTGTGTGTTGTGCTCACAGCTGGGATGGGTCTCTGCGTTTGATTTGGGTTGCAGGATTTGGTGTTGCAGACCAGCTGTAGCCTGGATGTCAAGAGGGGCGGGAGCTGAATTTCTGGTCTCCCAAAAGTTTTTGGAGGTGCCAGCCTCCCCTGTGGCTAGGAATAGAAATGCCCCAATGGGCAGGAGATGCCAGCGCACCCCAAAATGGGCTGTTGGTGGCTCCTGGAAGGAAAGCAGCTGGAGAGTTTCCACTAGCTTGACTTCCTTGCTCCAGGAGCTCTGAACATTTGCATCTGTGTAGATAGCATCCCACCAGCTTCTTGAAACAAGTCCATCCCACTTGGAATTGAGATGCAAACATACATGTGATGGCTTGCCCAAGAGGGTCCGTGTAAGAGCTGTGTGGTGGCCGGAGGCGAGGAGATGCTGTCTCGTTGCCCGGAGCTTCGGTCTCCTCCTTGGAGCCCCCAGCCTGCTGTCACGGGGGGACGGAGCCAAGGAGCGCAAGTGTTCAGGAGCCTGGAAGACAGATGGGTTTGATTTTCCGAGGCTAAAATAATGATTGATGATCGTGAAAGGGAAAAGGAAGCAGAGGGAAAGGAGGGAGGGGAAAAAGACGGGGAAGATAATGACTTGTTATTTCAGAAAACAGTTGTACTGTTTCCCTCAGGGAAGGATGCCCCCCTGCAGCGGAGTGTCAGGGAGGGCTCTGCCACAGCTGGGGTGGTGGCGAGGACATCGCTGCCCCGGGGTGAGACAGGGGTGGCCCTGAGGAGAGACTGCCTGGAGCTGACGGGCACTGTAGCCACCGGCTTTTTGTCTGGTTTTACCAAAATATTAGGGCAAGAGGGGTAAGTCTCGGCTGTAGAGACTGTACAGCCAGCTCTGGTCTCGCTGCTGCTGAGGAGCGTTGCTTGGTTAAGGCTGGGAAAGCAAAGGCAGAATAAGCCAAAGTTGTCTGAATATATATATATATATATATATGGACACAGAGGGGTTTACTGCATTGGTATCATTTCTGAGCTCCAACAAGCAAGGAAAATACATGCCAGCGCATAGCTTGGAGCTCATTAAAATGCCGGTACTTGCTTGCACCTCAGCTGTGCCTCTGGTTAATGTTTTTGTCTCACGCTGAAGAGGTTCCTCGGTGAGGAGTGAGGGTACCTCTGAACAAAGCGGGGTCCTGGCACCGAGTGCCCCTCCAGCACCGAGCCACCGGCCCTTTCTGCAGCCTCAGGCCAGCGATGCTGAGGATGCAGCTTGGGGAAGCTGCCTGGGGCCGGGGTCTCGCCTCCGGTCGCATCCAGACGTGGATGTGCAGTACCTGGAGCTGTGCTGGGAGCAGCGGTTTGGGGGCAGCTTCCTGACGTGGTTTTAAAGAGCTGGGGAGGAGCCAGGCTCGTCTGCACCCAGAGCATCCCCTCCGACACCCCAGCACAGGAGAAGCCTGGGCTTTTATCTCTGACAAAAAGGCTGCTATTGTTGAGAAAACAGAGCAGAATAATAAAAAGGGCAGTTTACTCTCTATAGAAACACTTTATTAAATATTCTTCTTTTTTTTTTTTAAACTTAATAACAGAAGAGAGGAGCTGAGCTGAGAAACCTGGGCAGGCAGCTCAGATGGAGAGCTGGCGTCCTCTCATCTGGGGGATCTGTGTCAATAATGAGACTCAGATTGTGTTTCCAGTGACCCTCTCACCCATCTCGCTGCTAATGAGCTTTGTAAACGAGAAAGGGGAAAAAAAAGGGAGCCTTTGCTCTCTAGTGCAAACAGGGACTCGTCCAGATACTTATTTTCCAAAGACAAATGTGTGTGTTTTGGCAGATGCTTGCTTTCTTTCCCCTTGAAGGGATCCTCCTCCCGCTGCGTCTGCTCTGGCCGTGCTGAGGATGGTGGCGGTGGGTGGAGGAGCTGTGCTGAGTGCCGGTGGCAGGAGGCCACGTGGTGTCTCATGCCGTGGCGGCATCGAGCACGGGCATCCCGATTCATTCCAAACCATGGTCTCACACATCGGCCGGGCTGGATCCGGTGCCATCCTGGAGGTGGGAGCAGCATGTGGCAGCAGGTCCTGCCAGCTCTCCCACTCCCTGTCACCTTGGAGATGTCGTTTAAAAAGGAAAAAAAGCCACTTTCTCAAAAAAAAACAGGTAAAAACAGCACTTTCTTATTCAGCATATCTGTTCCCTGTGTGTACCTGGAGTCCGTTTGCTGATTGCAGTGACAAAAATCTGCTCTACCCTGCGCTGCTGGCGTGGCTGGGAGAGGATGAGCCGATGGCTGGCTGTGCCGACAGCCAAACCCCCGCCTTCCCAAACCTGTCGGCAGCAGCAGGGACGGGGCGATGTAGCTGTGGGTCACGTTTAGCTCGCAGAATCTGTATTATCAGTGCTAATGGAGAAGATGACAAGAAACTAAGTTTTCTTTTCCAATCCCGAGAGCAATTTTCAGGGCTGGGCGTCATCACAGGGAAACCAATTCACTCCTGCGTAGATGGAGTTGATTTGCAAGGCAGCGGAATTGCATTTGTACGGTAACGGCTTCTCCCTGGCTTTTCAGAGCTGGAATCTCCCCCTGCCTCCCTTTCCTCTCCCTAGCAGGGATTAAGCACCAAACCATCTTCCCAAGCTTGGAGATATTTTTGCTTCTCAGATCCACGGGTGAAGGATGGTCTGGAGGTTTGAAGCGAGTTGCCAGGCGGTGTGGGTCTGACATGGCAAACCACAAGCAGCTTTTTTCTTTGGAAGAGCTGACTAACAGCTTGTAGGATCCCTTTGCCTCCCTGGGTGAGTGGGTCCGTCCCATCAGTGGTCAGAAATGACCCAGGAAAAAGCCAGCTCATGCTAATCCCGGCTCCTGGGGCCGTGCTGGTGTGTCCGCCTGGGCTCACACCACCTGCGGTTGCTCTGCGTTTGCCGGGCCTTTATAAAGGATCAGATTTGTTATCGCTGACGTTGATTTGTCTGGCTCGGGCAGCAGAGAACCAATAATTACGGTGAGTTTTAATCAATCCCCCATCAATTCAGCTGCAGCTCAATTTGTGATCTGCCTGGGCAGTGACACAGGATGGCTGCGTTGGAAAATGATTAGAAAATCAATTTAGCCACTTGGCCGGTAACTCTGGGTGGTCACGGGTGACATGTCCCTCCCTGATGGGAGGAAAGCTGGCAAGATGTGGTGCCCCAGCAGCCCCCAGCCAACCACCTCTGCACACCCTGCTTCTGGATACGGGATGGACCCACTCATCCATTGCTGTCACGGCAAGAGCAGAGTTGCACCCAAACAGGCTTTAGTTTCCTCCTTGCTGTGATCTATTGGTGGGACATCCCCATTGCAAATCTTCTGCTCCAGGGACGGGGAGATGTGTAGAAAAGTTTTGTTGTGCCTATAATTGCTCCATCTGCCTGATCATCCCTGCAGGACCCTCCGCGTCGGTGGCTGCCGATGCCTCTCCTGCGGTCTCCCTGTTTGCTTTGCTGGCTGGTGCTGATTGCGGAGCTGGCCAGGTCCCCTGGCTCTTTGTCGTCCCCCCCCAGCCCCACCAAGCCATGGACCCCTCCCGTCTTTGTGTGTTGGCTACCAAAGCTTCCTGGCCCCGGAGAGCTGCTTGCTGCAAGGCTACAGCTGGCTGGAGAGCTGGCTCCTGCGCCGAGCCGGGGGTGGATGCTGAGAGGAAGGGTTGCTTTCTCCTGCAAATTTTGTGCCGAGCTATTTGCTTGCCAAAATTAATGCATATTAGGATGCGTGATTACAAACAGAAAGGAAACGCGCTTTGTGGCAATTAAAAGCCAAACTGGAGGAGTATCCTAACGGTGGCCCCGAGTAGAGTGGGGCTAAGGGAGGGAGGGCTTCCATGAACTGGTAACTCGGTCGTGGGGAGAGAGCCATCGTCCTCCTCTGCGGGCTGGGGAGGATGCTGAGCTCGGCACACGGATCAGTGCCGGGGCGAGAGTCCCAAGAGACAGCTCAGAAGAGCCATGACTGATCCGCTCGCTGTGATCCTGTAGCTCCTGCTGACTTAAGGTCCCATCCGGTCGCCTTCAGCACCCCGAAAGGTCCCTTGGGAGCTCCAGAGGGGACCTGGGCAGGGTCCCAGACCTCCCCATCCCCGTTGGCACGGGGAGAGCAGCAGAGAGGCGGACGCAGTGCCGCGGAGCAGAAGATGCTGTTTGCAGCCAGCCCTCCGTGTGCCCCAGGGAGATGCATTCCTGCCAGTTTGTGCAGCTCATTCCTGCAGCGGGGCCGGTGGACGCGGAGGAGCACGCAGGAGATGAGCATCGTGTCTGTGGATTCACAAACGTGCTTACCCTGATCCCATTTCTCAGGCAGCAGAGTGGTGAAAAGCACAGATTGTTCTGACTGTCCTCTCCTCCTTCGCATTTATTCTGTCTGTGCAGCTCAAAAGCTTCCCCCTCCCCCATCTGCCGCTGCTTCGTGCCTCAGACGGGCTGCTGGTTCTGAGGGACGTCGGGCACGGGGATGCCCGAGCCGTTGGGGTCGCTGCAGGTGGGGCAGAAGCAGCTTTGATGCTGAAAAATGGCACAGGGTTTCTAGAAAGCCAAGAGGAACTTCTCATCCCTGGGACAGAAGGTGGCCAAGGCTCCCGAAGGCATCTTTCTGATGTCTCCTGTGGGCGGTTTGCTTCTTGAGGAGCCAAGAGGGAGGGCGGCTGAGCAGCCCTTCTCCTGTCAGGACAGCGAGCGCGGGGTCTAGGATCTCCTGAACTTTTATTAATATGTACGGCATTTTGCTCACACAGAAAATTGATTTTCTTTTTTAAGCACAAAGTATAGCAGTTTTATAACCTTTCTTCTGCTTGACAGGGGCCATTTGTAACCTACCTTCATCGCTACCTGTACCAGCTCCGGTCTAACTCATCTTCAAGAAATTCCATAATGCATTTTTAATTGCGAGCTGCTCCTGGGCAAGATTTATTTATTTTTTCAAGGACTGGCCTTTTTCGTTGTTGTTTGTGTGTGCGTGTTTGGCGAAGAGGGATAAATAATGCACGTGGAATAGAGGAGTGCTTTCATCTGGATGACAATTTACTGATGGCATTTGCTGCCTGCTGGCTTTTGTCTTTTGGGACAAGAGAAGCCAGCTGGGGTACTGCAATTAAAACCCAGAGCCCGATCCCTGGTTTGTGTCAAGCAGCACGGTTCCCTTGGCTGCAGAAAGCTGTTCTGATCAGCCTGGGCTGCCATCCTGTCCTCCCCCAGTCCTGCCTCCACCTCGGGCTGGTCCTGCCTCCTCCCATGGAAGGTGGTGAGATGCTCTTGGAGATGGTGCCAAGGACACGTTCGCTGGCCTGCCTGGCATGGGTTGAGGTGATTTTCTGAGTTGAGATAGTTTTGTGGGTTGGTCCTAGGTGTTGAGATGTTGAGGGTTTCTCCAGCACCTTACATGCTTCACCCCATGCAGGCTTGAGGCTTCACTGCTGTGTAATTTTGCTGCCTCAGGGATTTCACCCTCCATCGGCGCGGCTTTTGCAGCAGACCAGGTCCTTGCCCCATGGTCGTTGTCCCTTCCCCAAAGGCCATGAGAGGTTCTACAAAGCCCCTGAGGCTGTCCCGTCCATCACTCGGCGAGAATTCATCTCCTCCAGATGCAGATGGAGTTCAGCAGCAGAAGACATGGATCCCTCTGGCTCCTGGGTGGGCTGTGCCCTGGGAGGGCACCCACCGAGCTGTGGCTCCAGGGCAGGTGGGACCCACGGGTGACCTTACCATGTCCTCTCTCTCTCTTGCAGTGCCCCGAGGACCTCCGACCCATGAAGGATGGCACTGGTTGCTACGACTACTCCAAAGGGATCGACTGCTCGGATGGCTTCAACGGCGGCTGCGAGCAGCTCTGTCTCCAGCAGACCCTCCCTCTGCCCCACGACCCCTCGTCCAGCACCATCTTCATGTTCTGCGGGTGAGTCCCCTCCAGCGCTCCCGCATCTCCTGTGCCCTTTTCCATCCCTGCCGCCCCTCCTCCCGTGCCGTCCATCCCCAAAGCGCCGTGCCCAGCAAAGGAGCTGGGTGCCGGAGAAAAAGGCTGCTTGTGGAGCTGACTTCCAGGAGGGAGGAGAGGCTCCAGGTTTGCCTGCAGGCAAATCGACCCGGAGTGCAGGAGCAGTGCGAGCAGATGCACCTTCCTCCTCTCCCCCGCTGCGTGACGGTGCGGTTTGATCTGTGACTCACCGTGCAAGGGACTCAGAAATTGTGTTGGAGGGGGAAGGTGGAGAGTTTGTTTAAAAAAACGCTACTTTTTTTTTTTCCCCCCCCTGCGCCTCTCTCAAAATAGAATTTCATCCTTGATTTTGGCCGGGATCCTATAATCCTACACAATTTAGCATTTTCTTGCAGGAAAACCTCCCTGGCTGCAGTATGCTCTAAAAGGAGCTCAGTGATGATGTGGCTTTGCGCTGCACAGCCACCCCGGGCATCGTCCTGCGCCCGGCCCCGGGGCTCTGCGGGTCACATCCCTCGGCTGGATCATGCTCTTGGCACACGGGGAGCCTCCTTCATGTCCCTATGAGAAGGATTAGGGGAAAAGGAGCACTTTCGGGAAGGAAACGCCCGTAAAATCCTAACAGCAACTCTGAGGAGCATCTGTGGAGTCCGGATGCTGCAGGTGCAGCAGGGATCTCATGCAGCCCAGCTGCTCCCCTGGAAGCTCTGCCCCTGTCAGCTTCTCTTTTTTTTTTTATTCCCTTTTTGCTGGTTTGTTGGTTTTCCCCCCACACCTTCTTTTTTTATTAGCAGCACAGAGCAGTTGAGTGACTAAGAGAGCACGTTGCCTCTGCTGTGCCTGCAGAAGGGGTTGAAAACCCATATAGGCACAAGCAACCTCTGTGAGAAGGGTCTAGAAAATTTTGGGATGTTACATGGTCTCCATCTGCACCCACACAGGGGATCTGCATTTTAATCTTCCATCCTGAAGGACAGAGACTGTTTCCCCTTCCTTTTTTTTTTTTTAATAATCCTTTTTCAAGGCAGAGCTCCACTTCAGGAACAGGCAAGGGAAAGCGCGACAGACGGGTGGGAGTTTCGCTTGCGGCAGTAAAAGGCAGCAGAGGAACGGGAGAGGGGAGCAAGCCGGGATGGAGGTGGGATTGATGTCAGCAGAGCACTGCGGTTACGAGGAGGAAGGGGAGGCAGGGAATGGAGGGTTCCTTGTCAGCTGGGAGCCACAACGCTGGAGAAAAGACCAGAGGAAGGAGAAGAGAAGGAGGGAGGCAGGATGGACACATAGGCAAAAGATGCCACTGATGTCTCCAGTGTCTGTAGTTAAATCACATCCCTGCTGCCTGCCTCAGTTTCCCTTACTGTCTGCTGAAGATGAGCACGTGCCTCTTTACCCACGATGTGCTTGACAGTGGGGCCAAAGAGCAAAGGAGCGGCCACACTGGAGCTGCTTCCTTGCAGGAGGGCACTGCTGGGTGGGAACAGGGGCAGGAGCTTGATTTTGCTTTGCTCTTGCCCGGGGAAGGTTAGTGCCTGTGCTGCAGTGGTGTCAGAGGGCACCGGGTGGGCGAGGACCGTTGGTGACGGTTGAGCAGAGGATGAGCAGTGGGCATCCAGCTCCCAGGCAGGAGACCGTGGCTGGTGGCAGAGGGGATCACGCCGTTGCAGGACGATGAGCGCTGGGAGATGAGCGCTCATTTGACGGTCACCCAGCCGAGCTGCCACAGAGGATGAGGTCTCTGCAACCTCTGCTTCGTCACAGGCAGCCGCTGCAGGCGTTGATGGTGCTCGGCCGGGCTCGGCAGAGACTCATCCCGCAGCAGGGCGTGCTGTCCTGCCATCCGCCGAGGCGGAGTGGCCCACCTGAGGCGGCTTGTGGTGCTCCGCAGGTGTGTGGAGGAGTACAAGCTGGCCCCGGATGGGAAGTCCTGCCTGATGCTGTCGGACATCTGCGAGGGCCCCAAGTGCCTGAAGTCGGACGCCAAGTTCAACGACACCCTCTTCGGGGAGATGCTTCACGGCTACAACAACAGGAGCCAGCACGTCAACCAAGGGCAGGTGTTCCAGATGACTTTCAGGTACGGCCCGGTTCTGCTCCTACTTTTGGGAGCATCGGGATGGTGGGACGGGACTGAGGTCCATTGGTGCAGACAGCATCTCTGACCCATTCCCTGGCAGATACCTGGGGGAAGAGAGCAGGAGGACAACAAGCATCCATGGTTTCCCTACTTGCTCATCCTTCCCACAGGCAGCAGGAACCTCCTGGGCCAGAGTGGTTTTTGTCAGAGGAGTGTTTAATTGCCTTGGGTGGGCTTTTCTTGGTGATGTTGCCTCATTGCTTTCTGAACGCTGATGTCTTTGATCGCTGCGATATCCTGCGACAGTGAGTCCCGCCGTGAATCGCGCGTTTCTATGTAACCAACCTACGCGAGCTGCCTTTATTCAGTGCCCTCAGTTCTAGCGCTGGGAGGAGCCGTGGATATGGCAAAATAAGAATTAATGTAAATAAGCTGAAGGTAAATACCTCACAGAGTGCAGGTAGCAGATGGCAGGGGGTAATTGCGAGCCGCATCCCAGGAATACCGTGAATGCCGAGGGTTGGACGCGGGTGGGGAGAGCAGGGTCTGAACTGCCCAGATCTTCACCTCGCAGGGCGCAGAAAGGAGAGCTGGCTGGTAGTTGCCGAATTCAGGGCTGGAAAATGAGTTGATTTATTTATTTTTATTCAGTTCTCCTGAACGTAGCTGCATTTTGATCCAGTGTGAATTAAGGTGGGCCTGTGATCGCGGCAGGAGAGGGTCCAGCCCGTATCTTCCTTGCCCAGTATCTGCCAGTGTGCTGAAGGTTTCTTTCCTGTTAAGGCACCGAGACCTCATTGCTGCCTCCAGTTTCAGCTGGAGTTGTGGGTGCTCGTCACTGCTGGCCACGGTGTTTTTCTGGGCGCTTTTTCCCCGGACGAGTGCAAAGCCTCCCTAGCTGTGAGTTCACGCTGATCTCTGGCCTTTTCCTCTCTTGATGGCAGATGAATTACAAGCTCCACCAGCACAAAAGCACTCAGAAAGCCACAGCCAGGAGAGTGCTTGGAGCCAGCAGAGCCACAGCCTTTGCTGGAAGTGAGAAATGACAGTACACAGACGCAGTTTTCTCAGTGGGCTCCTCTTTGCCTTCTCTCCCTCCCACGTTACGAGCGTTAGTGGGTCTGTCAGAGCAGAGCCAGGGCTGCAGAGCTGAAACTTTCCATGAGCTGGGGGTTGAGCAGGTCTAGGGGCTCCAAAAACTTCCCAAGCCCATCTTCTGGAAATGCCAGACCCAGACGGGCTCCCCCCAAATAAGGTCCAGCCCCAACTTGCACCACCAGTGCCTAAGCACCAAATCTCCTTTTGCAGAGGCTTAAAAAAAAAAAAAAAAAAGCATGCAGGGTTGTCTGTGAGTCTGGTTTATCCTGGGAGATGTGGATTCTCCAAGTCAGGCTGTCTGAGGGCATCCTGGGGATCGTGGGTCTGGGTGGTCCCAGGCTGGACCAGGGGTGGTCTCTGCTCTGGCTGCCCTCGGCCTCTTTGCTCTGGGGAGAAAATGTCTGCGGTGCTGGGATTGCATCTTCCAGGGGTCAGAGCCCAAAGCATTCCCTGGGGCTCTGGCTGACAAGTTTTCAGGTTAAAAAAAAAAAATAAAAAATTAAAAGTGTTATTAGTGATCTGCCCTCCTTCCCATGGCTGGCACTGCTCCTGCCGCGCTGTGTGGTGATGGCCGGGGTGCATGCAGTGGGGGGAGACTGTTCCCAGTGAGGGTCTGTGCAGCCCCACCGTCGCAAACAGGGTTTCCAGTGCCCGGCATCGAGTGCAGGACCCGTCCCGGCTCTGACAGCTGTGAGGGGCAGCAGAAAGCAGATCTAAAGCAAGAGCAGCTTGCAAAGCATGCCCGCGTGCTGCGGGCTGCGGCGTGCAATGCGCTGGCTCGGCGGAGCTCAGCGCCTCGCAGGAGGCAGCATGCCTTGCTCCAGAAATGCTTTCGGCAGTCTGGAAGGTCGGTACAGCCGTCCTTTTCCATTTCCACGGAGCCTGGTGGCTCCAAACGTGCTGGGCAGTGATGAGAAGGGCTCGCTCCCCAGCGTGCGGCGTCCTTCCCCGCGGCCGGCCTGCCCGGTGTGGCGGAGGGTTATGCTGTAGCAGCATCATTACATCATCTCCTAACAAGGGAAGAGAAGGAGGTTAATGGAGAAGAAATTATTAACTAAAAGATGTAATTTGCCTCTGATTTTCATAGATATTGAAGAACCTCTCTGAGCATTAAGACACCAGCTGTTAGAGAAGCCCTTAATTTGGTGCATTTGAAACATAGCAGGGAGCTGCCTAATACCAGGGATTAAAAGCCTGCTTCTGCAAAGTAGGAGCAAGAACCTGCTAACAGAACAAGGGGCTGAGTATTTTAGAGGGATTTATAACTGCTGGGATCCTTTAGCTATGCAGATGTGACGCTCGTTTGAATGGTGGCTGCTTCCCATGTCGCCGCATCTTCAGTGTCTTCCATAAATAGGATATTCCCGATCCGCCAGGCATGTCGGCGTGGTGTTGGGAGCAGGCCTTTGTGCTGGGAAAAGCCGCTTTGCACACCCTGGCCCGGGTGACGCTTACCAGTCACAACGGCATTTCCATCCCTGTGGGGTCCGGGCTGGTAGTGAAGTGGAAGAACTGCAGGGCTTTGGAGGTCCCAGACTTGAGACCGGCCCGCCGTCCTGGTCAGCGCTGCCTTAGATTTTGGTTTTCCTGCTCGCACATCACTTTGCGCTGGTGCCAAGGGCCCCTTCCCCATCCGACAGCGACAGCCCAGCAGGACCTGAGCACCACGGCATCCCTGCAGCTCAGGTCAAGCCATCGTGGGTTAGGAGCCCCGTGGGCAGCTTTTTCCATGCTGAGGTGGCTTAATAACCGCTAATTATCCCTGCCGTGGTTGGGGTGCTCGGCTGTCCTGTTGGACAAGCCAGCGTCAAGGTTTCCGCTCGGA
Source organism: Tetrax tetrax (assembly GCA_009806455.1). Lineage (NCBI taxonomy): Eukaryota > Metazoa > Chordata > Aves > Otidiformes > Otididae > Tetrax > Tetrax tetrax. The sequence goes on along the minus strand of WHYT01017184.1, from coordinate 370,392 downwards.
GTGCGCCACATTATTGCTGCTGCTGCTGTTTTATTGCAGGGATTTAAATCAAAGCGCTCCTCTGGTGATCATTCTGCCGCGTGGTCCCTCGCAGGCGAGGGGTCTGTCATCACACACCAGAATCTCCCCTCACTCCATCCACCGCTGAGCCAAAAGCACCTTCAGAGCCACTTTCTTCTGGGCATTGCTCTCTTTTGTGGAGGGGGATAAAAAAAAAAAAAGGTTCTTCTCTTTGGTTAAGTGCTGTGCAGTGTTAATAAATGGATGGGATTGGAGCTGATCTATTCCAGTCACACCTCCTGGTCTAGGCGGGAGGCTCAGGAGAGGATCCAGCTCACTGAAGACTAGATTAGAGCGATTTTCCCCCCGTTGCCTCGCAGTGGGGCAGAGCCCGAACTCCACACCATCCCCAAATCACTGGGGGATTATTTTCCAAATGGGTTGTTTGTTCACTCCTCTGTTTTGTGCCGTCTCTTTGCCACAAGGGAATAGAGATTTTTGTTTAAGAGCTGTTTGCATTTTCAGACTGTTGCTTTTATCTCATTAATATGGAGAGAACCCAAATTACTACCTGTGGAGCCAGCATTACTCACTGGATTAGTACTGCATGGCAAATGGGATGTCAGAGCAACGCGATGGAGCGCTCCCCGGGGAGCAGCCGTTTGCCCAAAGTGGGGTCTCTTCCCATCATTGCCTCTGGCTCTGCCTCTGGTCCTGGCTCTTGTTCCAGCTCGGCGTAGCCCTGGGAGTTGGGGAGCATCTCGCTCACCTGCACAGCCCCCATTTGATTGTACCCAGGAGGTGCTACGAGCCCCAAGACCCTCTGGGTGCTGGGGACGGGTAAGCAGCCAAAACGGTTGGGTGGCTGGAGGGGAGAGAGGATTTGTGCCAGCGCTCCCTTGCTGCCAAAAACCTGCTAAACACTGCATATTTTCCCTTCTCCTTAACCAGGGAGGATGACTCAGGAGGATAGAGGGATGCCATGCCATCCCAAGCACCTTCCTGCAGATTGGAAGCACCCTTCCCTCTGCAGATCGGTCCTCAGAGGATGCTCTTCCTCCCATCCCCACCCATAAAACAGGGCTGCTGTTTCTTTACAGCCTTGGGGAAGGGAAGGGTTGGATGGAGGGTGGTGCTGAGTGCTGTCCAGTGCCGCCAAGCATCAAAGTGGTCGGGGTGCCGTGGAGCGGGACGGGCACCCCAAGCTCTGCCAGCCAGCTCTGCCTCCATGCAGCTACGTTAACGCTGGCAGACGGCGCCGGGTCGCTGAACCGCTGCGGGAATTGTCATAATATTGATGGGGAGTTTGGCAAGTTAATTTTAAAGCTGTCACTCCTTCCCCTCGCCGCTTCTCAGCCCTTAATAAACCGGCGCGGCGATGACAGCTCAGCACCATCCCTGCTGGGGGCTTGCTTTGGGAAATGTTCCCACGAGCGGCCTCGTGCGAGCTGCACCCGGTGTCTCCCCGGCCATGGGCGCTGCCGGGTGCGGCATCGCCTCTGGGTGCACTTCACTGGTGCTGCCCGGCTTGGAGCTCCCGGACCAGTCCCAGTGAGGACGTCCTGCCTCCCGCACGGCGTCACAAACATAACGCCTGTAGCTAGTTAAATTAACGCTATTGATTTTTTCATATTTTTCCCCCTCTCTTTGAACCCTCTGAGCGCAGAAATTATAATTGCGCTGTTTATTATTCCCGTGCCGGTGAGCGCGGCGCCAGCCGATACCCTGACGCCTTGTTTACCTATTACCCTTCAGGCCAAGATAACGGATGGATCTCTTTTCCAGTGGCTGCCTTCCATTTCATTCCTCTTTTTATTATTTGTTGCTGCGATTCTATTACCTGTTCACAGCTCTGCAGCCTCAGACGCGCTCCTTGGAAGCGATGATGTCTCTCCAAGCCAGGCTAATGCCTCAGGCCCCGGTCCTCAGCAGCGGGTACGGGGCTCGTTAGCAGTTTAGCAGCTCTGCAGAGCTGCTGTGGGATGTGCCGATGCCCTGCTCTCTGCCCCGTTCCCAGTATGAGCCATGCTCCCAGTCGGGAGCTGCCTATGGAGCAGAGATGTCCTGGTACCCGCTCACGGCCACGCCACACGCAGTGGCCTTGCAGCCCCCAAAGGGCTCCCATCTGAACCATTTGTCCTCAGTCCCATTTTTCCCACCTCCCAGCCTTGCATCAGGGACATCCTGGCTGCTCTCTTGAGTCCGTCCAGCCCTTTCCACAGCCCACACCGGGTTGCGCGTAGATGCACGCCGTGTATTTTGAGCACATCCTCACTGGCCCGGCTGAGCACTGAGATTTTATCAATCCAGGTATTTCTGCCAGTCTGTGCCCGCGTGCTTTTGCACCAAACTGGTGGTGTTTTTATGTTCCTGTAGGAAAACAAAAGCAAGTCGAGTGCCAGAGATATCCTAAAGACAACAGAGGGGTCCAGGGCAGAAGAGATGTTTTTTAAAATACACTGAGGAGATGTTAGTAATGGAGGTGTTTTAAGCACCAGAGGTTTTCAGACTCGCTCTGCGCCTGGCGCAGGTTGGATTTAAGGAGCGGGCCGTCGCATCCTCAGCGAGCATGAGCCACCTCCTGCTCTTGCTGCCCCGTCCGTGCTCCAGATGCGCTCCTGAGCTGCTCCATTTCGTTGCAGTCTGTGCGAGCGGTGGGATCACCTCACAGAGGGTCGGTCTCTGCTGTTTGGCCGTGGCCCACGAGAGCCCCGCCACTTCCAGCGTGTGCCTGAGCCCTGGAGAGGAGGAGGGACAGCAGGATGGAAGCTGCCAGCACCGCTGGAGCCCAAAACCAGTTGCACATCCATGATTTGAGGCCTGGGCTCCTTCCCCAGCCCCTCCAGTGATGCCAGGCAGTGCAAAGAAAGAGGTGGGTGTTAAAAGCCACAACTGAGCTCCCCACCTTTGTCGTGAGGCTGAGGAAAAGCCAAGCAGCTTTGGCCTCAGTCCGCCCCACGAACGCAGGCTTCACAGCCCTGCAAACCATCCGGCTGATGTTTGGAAGGGGAGCTCAGGCCCTGGAGATGGGCAGCGAGAGGGCAGAGCCCAGCGCGGCGCCCTGGGAGATGTGGGTACCACAGGTACGTACCCCAAACCCTTACAGGCAGAGCAGAGGCGCTGGAGGTGGCACCAGCACCCACCGAAGCTGATGGAGTGTCACCCACAGGCTTTTGCTGGGCTTGGGGACCAGCTGGCAGTGGCACCGAGGGATGCTCTCCCACCCCACGCCCCTGCTCCCTGCTCCCCCCGGCCCTGGCAGCGCGCTTGTGTCTGTGCAGATGTTTGTGTTCTCTGCAGCTGAGGAAAATATTCATTATCTTGTTAGCTGCTGCGGCGGAGGAAGTTCGGATTTGCATCTCCACTGCTAATCACACAGCGCAAACGGAGCCTGTCACCCAGCAGCACTAATTGGGCAGAGCAGCACTGCGCCCAGGCAGGGAGCCCTCCCTCCTGCCCTTCCCAGCTCCAGCGCTGCCGTGCCAGCCGGGATGGCATGGGAGAAGGGCTGGGGCCACACGGGCATGCTGCGGAGGCGAGGAGGATGCCGGGGGTTTCTGGGAGCGGGCGGTGGAGGAAGGCAGCGGGTGGCCGCGTGCGTTGGCTGGGTTGGTTGGAGCAGTGCTGGTCCTTGGACGGGAGCAGGCAGTGGGATCCCAGTCTGGGATAGTGCCACCCCCTCCTTGTCACCTTCGTGGTCCCTAGCACCGCCGAGCCTGCCTTTGCTTTTCCCAACTCCCAGGCCAGCTGCGAGGTTTCCCCGTGGCGCGGGGAATGGTCCGTGAGCCCAGCTCGCTGACCTGCCAGCCTTCGCCACCTCTGACTGTTATGGCACCAACGACAGCCGGTGTTACTGTATGGTAATCTGTGTTATTATGGGATGCGGTGGACGTTGGGTTTGTAATAACAGCTCAGATTTATAGTACCTTTCACCCCAGGGGGTCCTTACTGGTTTTACAGCCTTGCAGTGGAGTACAGGCTTGCAGAGAGCAATTGCTGCTGCTTTCGTCATCCGACATGGAATGCAGCTGCTCCTGGGGCACCGGGGCTCTGCACCCGCGCGGGACACCTGAAAATAAAGGTTATGTTCAGCTGAAAAGACAGAAAAGAGTGAGGTGGAAGGGTTTGAGGCAGTGAATTGTAACCGCCTGGCTTTAACCCGTGGTAGCAGGAGTTTCCAGCGTGCTGTGGACACGTCCTTGGTGGTCACCATTAGCACAGGCCGTTGGTTTGCGCCGCTTGCACCATGGCCAGCGCTCCAGCGGTACCGCCGGGGACAAGGCTGACGCTCACCAGCCCGTTGCTGCTCTTCCTCGCTAGTGCCAGCGCTGGGTGACAGCGATTCCCCATCCAAGGACTAAATCGGCCTGACGTTGACTCGGCAATGCGAATCCTTGCTCCAGGCGATGCAGTCCACCAGCACGGGGCTATCTGAGCGCTGCGCAGCTGTGCCAGCTGTCGAGCCATAACCTGCTTCTGAGCTAGCAGCAGGGCTTGGATGCAGTCCCTGCTGCAGCAGCACATCTTGTCTTGTCCCATTTCCATCTGCGGTGATCTCTCCTGAGATGGGGGTTTGCCCTTCCACGTGCCGCAGTGTAACCGGTGACCGCGTAACCCTGAAGGCAAGCGCTAGGTTTGGGTTTAGGGCCTGTCAGTTGAACCCACCGTGCACCAAAGGTGGTGGAGAAGCTGTGCTGGGAGCCCTCCACATCCTACCCTTAAGGCATGTGGGATAACCCAGGAGATCTCCTAAATCTTTCACTGCACCCAGTTCCTGGGCGGTGTGACCTGGCCTGAATGCAGGAGCCGTGACCCAGAACAGAGGAACGTGGGAGCAGGCGGTGGGGAGCGACCAGCATCGCTCCTCCTCCTCCCCGTCCCCCGGCGATGCTCCCTTGCCCTTGTGCCCAGAGTGCAGCTGGGTGAGGAGCCGTCCCCCGCGGGCTGCTGGCTTCAATAACAATTTTCTTGAGATGAAAGCTTGGGGCGTTTGTGCCAGGTCATTTCTCCTCCAGCACAGGCTGAAGGAGCCCGGTGCACGCAGAGCAGCTCACGAGCCTGCGCCCCGGCTTCCCAGGGGACAGTGCCACTCGCCAGCTGTGCCTGCACCCGCAGGCAGCAGGCGAACATCTGGAAGGTGTGATGGCACCGCCACTCGTCATCGGGCAGCCGCGCAGCCCGAGCGCGATGGCCCGCAGAGCTGGGAGGAGGGGAGCAAAGTGGAAGGCACTCCAAGCCCCCCGAGCTGGGCTTGGCTCTCCCTGGGAGGACGGTGAGGGGTGAGTTCGCTGCGGGTGCCGTCGCTCCGGCTCGCTGTGCGCGTCATTTCATGGCTTCCGTAATTAACGTTGCGCGCAGAAACACGGCTTTGCAGATGCTGGTCGCAAATCTCAGCTCATTCACCAGATGCTCTGGCTGCCTGACAGCGCCGGGGAGCTGCCGCTCACGGATGCGTCCCCGCGCGCTGCCCTGCCCGGGTGCTGCCTTTGCCTTCCCTGCCCGTCCCCAGCCCCTGGGGATGCCGGGCTCTGCGCAGTCGCTCGCCGTAGAGCGGCTGCCGTGATCCACGCCGGTGGGTTGGCCACTGGGAAGAGCGGTGGGATGGCTGAGCATCCTCTGTGGGCACCTTGGGTGGGCACCGCTGGGCTGGGTCCCTCCTGGCGCAGCTGGAGCCCGTGCTGGCGTACGGCTGGCTTTGCGCGGAGGGGAAGCGGGAGCATTAACTGCGTTGAAATGACTTTGTCGGAGTGCCAGCATATGAAATGCGTGGTGATATTGCAGCCCTGCCGCTGCCTGTGGCTGTTTTTCCTCTGCTCCTAATGACTAATAGAGAGAAGACAAAACAATTTCTATTAGTTTCTCCCACGCCGCAGTGAGTTTCTTATTTTCCAAACCTCATTAGAGTTTGTAATACCATGGTGGTAGTCAAGAGCAGTCCGAATCGCCCTGGGGGAGAGAAGAACCAAAGAGATATGATGTGCAGCCCAGTATTAACACTGCTCCTGGCTCATTTCCAAGGTCCTGCCTGATTCCTTTCCAAACTCCTTATCTCCATCTTAAAGGTTAACAATAGAGCTTAGGAGAGGAAAAAGAAACAAAACTTGAGATCGCAAATTGTTAAAGAGAATGGATTTGTGTGCTGAGCAGAGAGCTGGGTCTGCATTTACCTTGGAAAGACAAATATTATTTAAAAGGCAGCGCTTACACTTCCCAGGGCAGTGCAGCTGGGGCATGGGTCTCCCTGGAAAAGCTGCTGGCACGTGGAGAGGCCACCGGCTGCAGGCGGCTGTGCTGGTTACCGTGCCCAAATCCCACAGGAGTGGGATGCACGTCAGGCACCAGCCTCATACTGGTTCCTTGGGAAGCCCCAGCATGCGGCCCTGGCTCCTCTGAATTCCGTGGGAGTTGTGTGTTTGTTGCCTCATTCCGAATGATGCCAGTGAAAGCTCCGGGCATGGAGCTGCTTGGGCAACGCTTGGGAAATGATTGCAAACAGCACCCAAACAACGTGCAGGAGGGCCTGCAGCTTTGGCTCAGCTCGCTGAGGAAATAATCGTTCAGAAAAGGTGTCCAATCCGGCTCTGGGTTGCTCAGGCATCGAAAACCCATCCCCACAGAGAAACCATCCTCAGATCATCTTGCCGTGGCTGCAGCCCGGTGATCGGATGCTCCGCGAGCTGCTCTGGGAGGTCTGTCTGTCTTCACAGTGCTTCCCCATCCAAACCGTTAAAAAGCTGAAAGTTGCTGAGCTTAGGGAAGCCGACAAGGTCAGAGCCTTCGGCTGTCAGCCACGGTGAAGCTAATGGAGGGAGACACCCTGAAGAGCAGGTACACGGAGCAAGACACGGATCCTCCTGGCAGATGCTGAGCAGCGCCAGCCCTTTGCGAACGGATGGGTTTCTCATCAGCCACATCAGCTGTCGGGCATTTCCCAGACCTTCCAGTCAAGGAGGGATGGCATGCGGCTCAGGTTGCAGGCTCAGGACAAGGCTGCTGAGGCCAAAACCCAGCCAAATGTGGGCAGTGTTGGAGCCAAGGCCCGTCCCGCTGGTGAGATCAGCCAAATGCGTAACGCAGAGCTGTTAAGTTGGGTCAGCCGTACGTTGGGTTGTATTTCATCAGCTTCCTTGCTGCTTGCCCAAGTGAGCAGTCCAACAAAGGAGGAGATCTCCAGCAGTAGACACAGAGAGCTTGGAGCCTGCTCCACCAGAAGGAAGAGACTGTCGCTGGACTGTTTTGGGCTTTGGTCCTGGTGCAGGTAGGAGACCTTACCTGGGTTAGAGTGTTGATGATGGCAGCTTCTGCACCAGGTCGTGACTCCCAGCTCGTACGGACTGGCCTCCCTGCGGACTCATTCTCTGTGAGTCTGGGCTTCCAGGACCAACTTGTGCCAGAGTTCAGGCAAACAGGAGACAGGTTGCCACTCTTTCTTCAGCCATGGGCATGTCCACTTTTTTTTTTTCTTTCACTCAAACATAAGAGTTTTCGACTTTTCTTAAAACTTCTTGCAGAAAAATCACGTTTAAGCTTAGGTGAAGCATGGGGAATTTCAATCCTAAAGGGAATAATCCATACATTTGTGAAGTTGTGTAAGGGGCTGAAAACCAGAGCTTTGCATGGGCTTCCTCTTGCAGCCCTGACTCCATAATTAAGGCATAAATCCAACTTTGTGTGCCTGCATGCTGCCTGCTGCACAGGCGCCAGGCGTTGCTGTGGGAACAGCAACTTCCCAAATTTGGTTTTATTCACCGCTCCGTTTCAGCCTATTCCCACCAGGCATTCTGGAGAGGGAAGGATCCGCAACCTACCGCAGGGTTTCACCCACAGGAGACGCGCTTCACTGGAATAAATAAATAGCTGTATGATGAGGAGAGGGCAGGGAGGATGGTAAAAGGTGATAAGTGGGTGCTGGGCTGTTGCTGCTCACCTGAGTTTGGTGTCTTCTGCTGGCCAGAGCCACATGCTGGTGGTGGACCTCCTCCAGCAGCACGTCCCCCACCGGCTGCCTGCGCCGGGGCTCACCGGGGTGGAGGAAGCAGATCTCTGCTCTCATCGCTCCTGGTTTATCCCTCTCCCCGTCTCAGAGGAGATTCCTGTGTGTGTCCTTCAGAAATGGCTTCAGGAGAGGATGCGCTACGTGATGGTGAATGTCACGTTCAGTGGTGGACATCGCTGGCTGCGTTTCCCTGAGTGTTTGGTGGCATCGTTGGGGCTGTGGGGACCGGAGGAGCGCTTTACCGTTTGGGGGGTGTTTGGAGATGATTCGTAGGAAAATCAGGTTGGAATGCTTGAGCGTTGGCGGAGCATGATGCTGGTGGGCATGGGCACGCGACTGCCAGGTTCTGCTGCTGACCCAGGCTCGGGCATGAGCGGTGGGGAGAGTCCAGGAGCGGTTCAATAGCCTGACTGAAACGTCAGCGGCGGCGTGCTTTGGGTTGCCACGGGATGAGTTTGATGTTCTGGTGAGCTAACAGAGGACGGGAAAGCAGTCGCAGCCTCCGTTGCGACTCGCCTTCCTTCAGCTGCTGGGGAGGAGCGGGATCCTCCCGCAAGGAACAGAGGTGGTCGCAGTGGTGGTGGCTTCTTGTCATCTTCCTCCATCTACTTTCTACTTAAAAGCAACAGGGAACAAACAATTTCTGCTTAGGTTGTGCAACAGTTTCAAGCAGAGCTAACAAACAGCTTTGGATCAACTGAATTCCCGTTTTATGGTGAATAAACTGTTCACTGGACGGAATCCCTGTCCTCACCTGTGCTGCTTCCCAGGGAGCAGCCCGTGTCCTCCTTTCAGCTGTCACTGCTGTCCCAGGTCGTAAAATCCCATGTCCAGACATCATTTGCTGGCTGTCACCGGTGTCGTGCTGCAGCTGGGGTCCCTGCACAGCACCATGGAATCACAGGATGGTTTGGGTTGGAAGGGACCTTCAAAGCCCACCCAGTCCAACCCCCCTGCAAGGAGCGGAGAATGTCTTCAACCAGATCAGGTTGCTCAGAGCCTCATTTAACCTGGTCTTGAAGCTGTGACCGTGCCGTGCTGCCCCATGGGGGTCCAGGGGGCACGGGCAGCTTTGGGTTGATGCTCTCCTCTCACCCCACAGCCTGTTCCAGCCATGCATCGTTGCAGACGGTGGGTAGGGCTGAGAGCTGGGGAGCTAGAGGAGGCTCCAGAGCCTGGCAAAGCCTGACCGGTCTCTCCTTTTTTTATCCTGCCTCATTATACAGGAGTGGGGTCACGCTAAAATTAATGACGAGTAAATTTGGAGTAAGTAACCGCTGCTTCAGAGCCTTTGCATTAAGCCTTTATAATTCACCGGTGCCTGAGGTCTCGGAGACGCATGGGGGGAGATTTACGGTGTGCTTACCTTCTCCAAAGTGGCTGTGGGGACAGGACACCCTCTTTTCTGTCTCCCAGTGACTCTAGATTAATTTTTTTTTTGTGACGACAGGCTAAAAAGCAGCTATTTCTGACTGTCCCCAGCCCACAGACTGGGCTTTTGTGAGCTTGCAGCTCCTCCGACGAAAAGCTGGGTCAGAGGCTGACACTAAATAACCTCAAATCCATCTTGTTCTCCCCGAGCCATTGCAGGACAGCAAGAAGTACGATTAATAAATTATTCTTGCCAGAGAAGGCGTCTCTCAGGCTTGTACCGCAGAAAGCGCAGTCCTTGCGTCGTCACTTTGCTGAACATCAGCAGGCTGGATGATAATGTGATTAACACGTGTCGCTGTGCCGGCTCCGATAAGGGTAATTAAATCTCACGCTTCAGGGCATCAGCTAATCACTCGCAGGGTCTTTTATATATATTTTTTTTTTTTTTTTTTTTTTTTTACCCCTTCATGAATATATTTGCCCGGTCGCTGCAATGCAGGGCACGCGTCCGCGGTCAGCAGCGGAGGGAGGCAGGAAGGCCGGTGCCAGCTGACGGCTGGGGTTTGCAGGTTTTGGGGCTGGGGTTTTGGGAGTCACAGCGGAGCGAGGAGGGTCAGCGGGCAGAGTCCGGCCGTGTCCTCCGGGAGCGAAGTGCCAAGGGAGAAAGCTGCAGCTTCCCCCAGCGGTGTTGCTAACAGGAACGTGAAGGGACTGGGAGTCACCAGCTGAGCTTTCACTACCGCAGGGCAGAATCCCACTGCGAGCTTGGCCCTGGCAAGGGGACGAGGTGCCCCGGGGCTCGGCAGAATCGCGCCATGGACCAGGACCCGGTGGCCATGGCCCCATCCAGGAGGACTTCAGCACTCCAGCTGCTCCCCAGCGCCTGTATCGGACTCTCCTGCTCCCCCTAAAAACCTGCTCTTGCTCAGGGATGCTCTGTGGTGCCGGTCCGTTTTGGAGGCTTCATGTCGGCTGCGTGAGATGATGCCAGTGCTGTGGAGCACGGCAGCACAGCCCCGTGCTGCACCACACCACAGCCGTACTGCGTGACCTTGGGTGTGTTATTTAAGGTCAGATTCCCCCAAAACATCCCAAGTTTCTGTATCTAGTTTCAGAACGATGGAAGAACAGCGGGCTCTCGCTGCCTGAGCCCTCCTCCTGGTACCACTAATTGTCTTTACACCACCAGTACCCCGAGACAGAGGGACCTGCTATCTGATATCGATGTCACCCGATGGGTGCATTTTATGGCTCGGCCAAGGTTACACAACATGTCCATCAAAGCCAGGATTTTGAACTCAGTTTAATCCAGGCGACTGCCTTCCCCCTCAGCCCACCCTGCTCAGTAAAGCCCGTGGCCATTTGACCTTTCCCAGCATCAAGACTCATTTATCTGGAAGTCAGCTCCCTCCCAAGGCAGGGACGTACGCCGGGTCAGATGCTACTGGGGAGCAGGGCTGCGAGGAAGAAACAGCCATTTCCTTGTGTAATGACTCAGTATCTGCAAAAATGCCCCGAGAGACGCACAGCTCCCTTCCAGGAGAGCGCTGCGGGTCAACGAGTGGATTCAGCGTGCGCCGTGCTGGAGAGAGCGGCGTGCTTGCTTCTCCTGCGAGTATCGGCCATCTGATCTGTGGGTGTTGGGGAGATGCTGGGGGGCAGAACAAGAGGCAGAGGAGGGTGTTGTGGGGTAGCAGGTGCCGGGAGCAGGCGGTTTTGCCGGGCTCTCTCCTGATCCCATCAGAATTAACCTGGCTCTGTGGCTGGTAGGAACCGCGAGGTCATGAAGGTGCTGCCATGCCTCTTGGAAATTATAGAATCACTAAATGATTTGGATTGGAAGGGACCTTTAAAATCAAGCAGTTCCAACCCCCCTGCCAGGAGCAGGGACATCTCCAACCAGATCAGGTTGCTCAGAGCCCCGGCCAACCTGGCCTGGAATGTTTCCAGGGATGGGGCATCCACAGCTTCTCTGGGCAACCTGGGACAGTGCTCCACCACCCTCACAGTGAAGAATTTCTTCCTTGTGTCCAGTCTAAGTCAACCCTCTTTCAGTTTAAAGCTGTTACCCTGGCACAGACCTTGAGGTGTGAACCCCGCACTTGGTCCTACACCCGTGCAGAGGTGCCGGTGGCTTGGCCATGCCCCAGGTGGAGGCACGTGCGGCAGCGCCTGCACGGGGACGCTGTCACATCCCTCCACTCCTCTCCATCCCTGCCCCTCGCACAGACCCTGATGTCTTGCAAAAATGCATCCTTGAAGGGCTGCTGAGGTGCTGCCTTGTACCGCTGTCCCCTCGCATTACGGGACCACGTTGTGGGCACGCGCCGGTGTGTATGCTCATGCTTTGCCTTGCTCCTTGGTTTTCTTCGACCTTTTGGCTGCGGAGCAGTTGAAGCAAACAGCGTTACAGCAAGCAGCACCTCAGAGCGCGGCTCTGCAGTAAATGCCTTTTCATAGAGGCACCAGCTCTGGGCAGCAGTGGCTGCGTGCAGTTTCCCCTCGCGCTGGTGGGCGTCTCCTTCCCTAGCCACCCCGTGCGCTGGTGGGCGTCTCCCGGGGACTGTCCTACCACCGGGATGAGCTGGGCTCATGCCCAGGGACAGCCGGTCTGTGTCGGTGAGATGGTCCGGGTGGGTTTGCACGGGGGGAGGAGGAGATGCTGCTTCTTTACATCTTCTCTGCCTCGTGCTTGGGTGCAAGGTGCCAGGTTAACGTGGTCTTCTGGTGTTGGCCGTGCCGTGTGTTTCTGTTCCCCGTGGCTGAGCTCTTCTAGCATTGCCAGGTCCGTCCCCTCATGCGGGGTGGTGGGAGAGGGCTTGGGAAGGTGCCACCAGCCGGTGTCACTGTCATCCTGGGTGTCCCCTCCTGGTCCTCTCAGATGTGGGGCTGGGCAGGCTTCTGGTGTGACCCACCTGGCCTTTGGGTGCAGGGGGTGGGGCTGGCCCTTGTGCTCCCCCTTGTGAGGGTTTTATGGCAGGCTGACCTGTCAGGGAGGGGACAGTCCCCGTGCTCTGGGGTGGCAGGGGGGCTCAGTGCAGCTGCATGCTGCTTTCCCGGTGCGGCATCGCATCTCTCCGGGGCTCTGGGATTTGGTAGCGCTGATGCTTTTCTCCCTTTTTGGCCGAGGCAGAGCAGTAGGGACACCAGCACGCTCCTTCCCGTGTTCCCTACCGACGTGCCTCATTTTGCAGCCCCTGCTTCCCACCACCCACATGGCTCCCGGCTCCAGCAGTAATCGCCGTCCCGCGTTTGCGTCGCTGAGACGGCAAAGGGCTCAGAACGGCAAAACGCCGCTCTGCCACGGGGATCCCGCAGCCGGCACGATCAATAGGAGATTTGTGAGCACGTGTGTGAGCGAGAGGCTTTTCCCCTCAGACAAATAAACCACTTTTTCTCCGGCAGTGCTTAAAGTGAAGCTCCTGAGACCCAGTCAGGCGCTGGCGGCTCTGAGACGGGGTGCAGCGTGAGGGCAGGCTGGTGCCAGGGCTGCGTGCGCCACTGTGCTCAGCCCCGCTCGTGCGTCCCCTCCTGCAGCTGCTCACCCCACAGCTCCTCACCCAGGAGCATCCCCAGGTTGGTTGCAAGGGTCTATGGCATCCTGCTCGCCACCGGTACCGGTTGTGCTGGCCCTATCCTTACCCTGGAGCGCGGTGTTGCACCAGCCCCGGCGTCTTGTCGCAGTGGGACCCTTGGAGGTGACCAAGGTGTCCCCACTTGTGCGATGATCATGGGATGATGGAGCATCCCACCCAGGGACGGGCTCTGGGGGGTAAAACTGGGGAAGGAGGGTGAACCCAGCAGCTGTTTAAGGGAAAATCTATGCAGGAAAATGCAGCTGGGGCAGGTGGTGCCAGCCTGAGCCTCCACCGAGTTCCTGGGGCTGACCTGATTTTGCAGAACCTCCCTTTTTTCTGCTCCGCTGCCCTTTGTCTCCACACCAGGAAGATACAGAGCTGCCTGGCCTATATTTCGGGTCTAAGATCAATATTTAAAATCCCCCCCTCCCGTTTCCTTTGCACGGGCGTGAGGCGTTTTGCTTGCCAGGGGAGGCTCATCTCCCAGAGACCTGTCTGTTCACCATTTCAAATAATTTCCCCGGTATCATTGTTCTAGAAACAACTCATTAGGGGCCTATTATACAATGTTATGCTTGCCAAGGTTAGAAAAGATCCTGCACGCGTGGTAAAAGCACACGGTGAGCTGCACGCACTGGGCTTTTTTTTTTTGGTGTCTGTCTCTAAATGTACCTTTTCTTCCTTTTGGAGAGCTGGGGGCAAAGCCGTGGGGGCAATGATGCTGCCTTGGGGTAGGGAGGCCCAGTGGGGCTTGGGCTGGTGCTTGGCCATGGTCCCATCCTGGGAAGATGCTGCAGGTGGTGGAAAGGCGCAGCTTTGGGGTGTAGCAGCCATCCTCTCCAGTGGCACACTTTGAAAATCCAGGCCAAAACCAGTTGCTGTGTCCCCAGGCTGAGAGCGGTCCCGTGCCTCCGGGGAGCTAACGGAGCTGCGGTCCCCGAGGAGCTCGTTAAGCGTCGCCTCAGAGGGTGTACAGCAAGGGGTGGCTGCCAGCCGGGGTGGCAAACCCCAGCCCCTGTTAGGTGTCCTGCTCGCAGGAGATGTCCCATCCGTCCCCGTGCCGTCGGGGCGGCTTAGCCCCCCTGCCTGGCCGTGGCCTGCGTCGTTGCTTTGCAGTTGTCTTTTTCTCTCTGCAGGGAGAATAACTTCATCAAGGACTTCCCTCAGCTGGCCGACGGCCTCATGGTGATCCCGCTGCCCGTGGAGGAGCAGTGCCGCGGCGTCCTCTCGGAGCCCCTTCCTGACCTCCAGCTTCTCACTGGTACGAGCTGCCCCCACGCTCAGCCCCCACACCTGGATCCCACCCTGGATCCCAGCCTGGTCCCCGAGGGGCATCAGCATCCCTAGCGCTGCGGGGTCCCTGGTGACATCCCTCCTGCATCCCTTGGGCAGAGACAGCGTAGGGGCTGTGGGAGTCTGCCGCGGCACGGCAAGGCGGCACCTCTGACCCCGCAGCCATCGCAATGCTGGTCCTGCCAGCAGCCCAGGAACCCTGTGACATGGCCACCAGAGGAGGTCACCATCCCTGCCCCCATCCCATTTCTCATCCCTGCGGCACGAAAGCAGGCGTGAGTGTTGGCGTTCCCTGGTGCAGAGCCACCGGCTCGGCGGGGGCTGAGCGTGCGCTCTTCCTTCGCAGGGGACATCAAGTACGACGAGGCGATGGGCTACCCCATGGTGCAGCACTGGCGGGTCAGGAGCAACCTCTACAGAGTGAAGCTCAGCTCCATCACCCTCTCTGCAGGTGAGTTTCTAACAGCAGGCAGTTGTGTCTACAGGGGTGGGTGGGTGGTTGGTTGGTCTTCTGCCCCAAGGCGCAGTCGTGCCGAGCATCTCACCAGCATTTCCCACCTCCAGACTCAGCTCCGGGCAGTAACTCATACACCCAGCGCTGCTGCAGAGGCGGGGAGAGAGATTTTTACCTCCTTTTTACAGGGGGAAACTGAGGCAGGGAGCACATACAGCTCAGTCACACAAACCAAGAGCTGGGATTGAGCTGACGAGCAGCACTCGGGTTCATGTGGGGGTGGCTGTGTATAGGTGTATGCACAGAACCCACTAAGTTCTTGAAAAAAATGTGATTTCAAAAGGACTCAAAGCATTTGTAATGCGGGCGATACAAAGCAGAGAGTCGCAGATGAAGAAGGGGCGGGCGGGAGGATCCTGCAAACGTCAAAACATTTCACTTCCACGTTTATATAGCTACACAGTTTGTTTCAGCAATGCTGAAACATTTTGCTGCGACCTGAAATGTTTTGCCTTTTCATTTTAAAACAGCATTTTTTATTTTAAAATCAACCTGTTTTTAAATGGAGAAAAGAAAAAAAAATATATATATATTTAACGCAGCCAGGCTGCACAGCCCCAGAATGAAATAACCTGCTCGGAGCTGAACAAAACATTTGGGTTCAGCTCAAAATGAATTCTAGCTTTTTGATTAAACTAACCTCTCCTTCAATAAACCAGCCAAGCAGCCAGGTAACCTCATTTAGGTGACAGTTATGACGTATTTTCTTGCAGTGTGTTTTCGGTTCCAGCACTGAACCAAAACGGTGATAGCAGCCAGCTCTAAAGGACGCCAAGGCACCGTGCAGTCGCCAGTGCCTCCGTGATATTTCATCTCCGTAGGGCAGTGAGGGGCCCTGTCCTTGTCCCAGGCCAGCAGTCCCCGCACGGGCGCTGCTCGAGGGACGCCCCGACCCTTGCACACCCATGGAGCTGCCATCAGCCCAGCCCCGTGTGACCCTCTGGGCTGTCTCCAGCTTGCCTGAAAATAGTTACTGGTTGTGAAAGGTATTGACGCTGGGGATGGTCTGCAGTGCAATCTGTGATAAACGGCACCAGGAGAACATCTCTGGTTACTGCAAAGCAAAGGCCAAGCACATCCTCTGGGGAGAGCGCTGATGATGTGCCAGCAGCCTGCAAAAGGGGCCGGAGCTGGCAGGAGGGCGTGTGCGTGTGTGTGCATGCACGCGTGTTCACGTGCACGTCCCTCTAAAGCGACATGAGAAGTCTCTTAGGGAGAGGCATCGTAGAAGGACGAGCCACAGCTCAGGGTAGGCAGCAGGTTGTGGATTCGCAAGGATCACATGGAGGCACGAGAGGAGGAACCGCGCATCGCACCCACGTGGGGACTTGTGTGTCCTGAGCAGGGGATCTTCTGGGCCTCCTCCCCCCGGGCTGTGGCTGGCAGCCCTGCTGATCCCTGCCTCCCTCCCACAGGCTTTGCCAACATCCTGAAGATCCTGAACAAGGACAGTAGCCGGGAGGAGCTGCTCTCCTTCATCCAGCAGTTTGGGTCCCACTACATCGCGGAGGCGCTGTACGGCTCCGAGTTCAGCTGCACCATCCACTTCCCCAGCAAGAAGGTCCAGCAGCAGCTCTGGCTCCAGTACCAGAAAGGTGAGGAGGGCGGCGGGAACAGGCAGGGGCACAAGCGCCGGTTGTCATTCGTGCTGTTTTCCATCCGTCACCCCCCTCTTCCTCACGCGTACACCATCACCACGCCGGTTAGCGGGCGCAGACAGGAGACTGGTACCAGACTGAGTGCCCGGTGGCAGGAGGTGGTGGCACGTGTCCGTGGGTGGAGCAGGTGGACCTGCCGTGCTCCAGCCCCATCGTTCTCCAAGGGGGGGACCCACTTCACCACCTGCCCCCGGCTCCGTCGCGGTGGCCCCCGCGTGCCAGGGGTGCTCGGGGTTGGGTGATGGAGATGTGACATGATTGAGCTGTCTCAGAATGGCGTCATTTTATGGCTTGTGACAATGACAGTCTTTAAGGAAGTGTATTAAATCAAGAGCAGACTCGTGCTACACCATAAATAACGAGACACATCATTAAACAGGGCAATAAACTTCAGGACTTTGAAGTCATACAATTAGGTTATGTTTATAAAAACTCCCTTATCGCTGTAGCCTTGCACCTGCCCGTTGGTCTCTCTCCTCCGGGGAGCTGGGGATATTCCCCGGGTCTGCAATTTTTCTGATGAAAAATATCCGTGGAGTTTCCTGGGGCCTGTCGTAGGGCCGATGGTAGCCAAGGTCACAAGCATCCTGCCCTGCGCGCGCTGGCCTGAGCGGCCTCGTTCCGTGGAAGCTGCCGGGCGGAGGTGTGCTCCCGCTTGCTGCCTCTCTCACTTTCTGCTCGTTTTTCCCTTTCTTCCCAGCGCAGCTCGTCTTGTAAGCGTATTTACAACACCCCGTGCTCATTTGTTTGGGTTTTAAATAGTGATAAATGAAATTTGCCATAGCGGCGCCCCTGTTTAGCGGGAGAAAGCGGCGTGGAGGTGTGTTGTTTACGTACTCGCCATGTTTTCAATCATTTGGGCCTGCTCCCTGCAGTCCCCGGGCAAACGTGTCGCTGAGGAGCGGACCCGGAGCGGCTCCGTGGTCCAAGCGCCGTCACTGCAGGCACAGGGTTTCTCCGGAGATTCCGGGTGGGAATGAGAGGCAACCACTGCAGCCTGAGCCTGGCATGAGCATCACCGCCTCTCCATGGTGCTGGGGCCAGAGGGGAGGTGAATGGTGCCAACGCTTGATCCACTGGTGAAATATCTCCTGTTTCTGAGCCCCCAGCGTAGTTCCCAGCGCTCAGCCCCAAAGCCCCACAGCGGCACAGGGCCTGAAGGTGGGCAGTGCCTCGCTGACCAAATAATTTCCTTTTTAGTCCACAGTATGCAGCTGGGCACGGCGGGCTCCCTTGCTCCTGCAGCCGTGCCGGCCCCGTGCCGCTCACAGGGCTGCACCGGCACGCTGGGGGCATCCGTCCCCACCGCCCGCAAAGCACCAAAGTGCTCGTGGGACCCCGGGGGTTTTGCATGTAATGCCTGGACGTAAGTATTTAAATTCTGACCGGTTAGACACAGGGCACTGGCTCCGACATCGTTCTTCGTGCGTGGCTCCGTCTGTGGCTCTGGTAGCTCATGGGGTCGGTGAGGTGGAAGTTCAGGGCCGTCGGTACCGCAGAGGGGACCAGTGTTGTACTGAGCTCTTTGATGGCCCGAAAATGCTCTTGGAAGGACGTCGAGGGTGTTCAGAGCTCTCGCTGGTACCGGGGGAGATCGGCTCTGCGGACAGAGAAGGAGGTGTCACGGGAAACCCTGGGCTCTCTCCTGGAGAAACTCCATTTAGCTAAGAGAAAGCGCTTGCTGTTTCTGGTAGATGGATTTTATTCCCAGCTTCTCCACTGATTTCCCCTTATTTTGCCAGTGACATAAGGCGGATCGCAATAAATAGCTCCAGCTAGACAATTCTGGATGCCTTCTCCACTCGGAAATGGCTCTGGAACGCCAGGCACCCCGCTGCTAGCCAGCCAGTTTCTGAACTGCTCAGAGAGCACACATATGCATCATCTCTAATAAACACAAAAGCGAGGCCAGGATAACTGCAATTCGTTAACGAACAAAGCAGGTCAGAAGAGGAGGGGAGAGGAGAGTCTTGAGCTAATTGGAACGGCCCCAAATACGATAAAAACGCAGATCGCGGTGTGTTTGCAGCATCGCACAGAATTCTTTTAATATTTTAATCAACTTCGTAAATCAAGCGGTGGGCCTCGGGAAGGAGGCCTCCGCCAGTAAAGCGCACGATCTGCGCGCCGAGCCCTAATTGAAAACACGGTCTGGGAGGGGAGACGGCGCCGCTGGCAGCCGGGCTCCTTGTAAAGCGCCGGGCCAGGCGCTGGCTCTCCGCCGAGGCTGGAGCAGCCCCTGACGTGGGTCGGTGTCTGCAGAGCGCTTCCTTCACCAAACGGAGCAGGAAGCAATCTGTTTTTCGCCAGGGACAGGAGAAGGTTGGTGCCTTCTCGCTGCCTGGACCCACCACCCCGTCGGGATAGGTGGGCCGCGGGCACCGCTGATGTTTGCAAGCTGCTCTCTGCTTGTAGGAATGCAAAATGTTCCCCTTCCTCCGGCAAGTAGATAAGGTGTCTGCTGGGGGGAGGCGAGGGAGCCTCCTGCCCTTGTTCCTAAGGATTTTCAGGATTTGCAGGAGTGAATCCTGCAAATGAGAGAGCCAGAGGCGCGGCTGCCCGCCTGTGTGGCTGCGGCACACCGAGCACCGCGCTCCTGCCAGGGCAGAGGTGGACACGTCCCCCAGGCTCCCCGCCTTGGAACAGCGTTAGCCCATGAGCAAACCAAACCAAACAACCCCAATTTTCTTTCATGCAGAGTGATTAAAAGCCCATTTTGGGGGCTGCCTGCTTTGGCTCTGTGCAGCAATGCTTTAACTCATTGGAGTGGCCGCTCAGACCTTGAGGTTGCTCCGGCCATCGATCTGTGCCACAGACGGCACCTCGTCAAGTTTGTACGAACTGTGTGAGCATCTTGGTTTGGCAGCAAACGCAACACCCCTGGCCACCTCCTGTTGGGTGTGGGGATGTGCTGGGTCTGGCCGGGATGGAGCGAACTGGTGTGATCACAGCCCCTGTGGTGCTGCTCTTTGGATTTGTGGCTAAACCAGTGTTGATAACCCCCCAGCGTGCTGGCTGCTGCTGAGCAGCGCTTGCACAGCACCCGGCCTTCCTCTCTTTCCCACTCTCCCCCGGCAGCGATTAGACTGGGGTGGGCAAAATGTTGGGAGGGGGCTCAGCCAGGACTGCTGACCCAAACTGGGCTATCCCACACCTGGAGGTAGAGGCTGGGGGTCAGCCCACCACAAAGAGACTCTCAAAATGTACGGGAGGAAAGTGAACGATCCCTCCATCCAGCAAATTCGCCTGCCAGGGACCACTTCAGTCCCTGCAGAAGGTTTATCAGAGACCGGATGGCTCTGTGGCCCCTCTGGCTGGCTGGACGAGGAGGAGGAGGAGAGCTTGGTTGGGAAAAGGGAAGAGCTGCTCTGATAGCACAATCAGACAGCCCCGGTGGGATTTCTCCACGAGCTGTTCCAGCTTGCTCGTTCCCACTGCGATGCACAAAATGCAGAACAAATGTCTGTAAGTGCTCCGGCACTTGGAGAAAACGCAGGCGTTATCAGCAGTAACGCCGGGGGTCTCGTCTTGTCAAGCCTTTGAGTGACAACTCTTTTCCTTCACGCGGTGCAGAGTAGCTGAGCCGCGGTGTGGGAGACTTCTGTTCTCCAGCTGGGAAAAGCTGGGAGAAGAAACGGCGTGGTGGTGGGGTGCTGCTGCGGGGGAGCACGCGGGCTGGCGGGAGCTCCTCGCCACTGAGGACCTGGGAGACGCGGGAAGGATGCTGGTGTTCAAGGGTGGAGGAGGTTCAGAGGGTTTCACTGCCCAGCTGTGAGGTTGTAGTAGTGCTCTATGTCTGCAGTGAGTGAAATGTTTGGTTTTCTTGCCTTTCCTGCCATCTCTGGAGAGTTTCCTTGGCTGAGGTCACCCCAGCAAGGTGAGCTTTGGAAGTGGCTGCCACAGACGTGAAAGGCATTCCCTCTCCGTAACAGGTCCTTTATTAAAATAATCCACGGGCTGTGCCCGGCACGTCCTGTCGCTCCCTACCAGTGCTTGCTTCTCTTAGTTTGTAAGTCGTTTGTTGTATTTACCTTTCGGTTTTCGTGGTTAACGGAGTTCAGACAAAGGTCTCCGTGAGACACCAGCCACCTGCAGCGCGCAGCCCCCGGCTCCGCAGAAGCAGCAGTCCATATTCTTCTGAGGGGGACCTGTGGGTCCCTCCTGCCCTCTCCAGGTCTCATTCATCTCCCTTCAGGGCTGGTACTGCCGTAACACAATTAAGATTGAACTGGTCCACGGGAACCTTTAGTTTTAATTTCCTAGACAAAACCAGGGGCATTAAGAAAGCTGTAAGGCATCTATTAAAGGAGATAATGGCTTTTCCTTATACCTGCCTGGTCAGAAGTAAAGCATACAGAATTAGCCTGTCCTTCAGATCTGTTATAACCACTCTACTAGTTTATTTGCTCTTATTTGCTTGTGGTTCATGTCATGATATTTATTTCAAAACTTCAGATTTTGACATTTTGTTCAGAGGAGAAAACAATCCAGCCGGTTGCCGTGAAATTTAGTTTAGACTGAAATGTGTACTGTGACTCAGCCTGCTAAATGACCTTCCGCACTGCTCATTGTAATCCAAAATTACCAGGCAAGCAGAGTAATTAGTGGTGCAAAATGAAATAACTTTAAATCCTCACATTGAGTAATGACCCAGAAAAATCACTTAAGCTGTGCAACAGAAAAGACTTGAAGCATCTGGCTTTATTTTTACTTTTGTAGCTCTGCCCCTTTTGATTGAGAAACAGGCTCTCCCCTTCATCCCTTCAGAAACCTTGGCTGTCAGTTGGCGCCCAGAACAAATGTTTGTGGTGTAGTTGTCGCTACCCTAAGAAATCGTAACTTTTCATAAAACGGCAGGGCGGGCCTAACAGCACCGGCACGGCAGTTGGTCTGCAAGGATCCGGTCTGTTTGACGAACCAGCAGCTCGTTTCTGTTTAAAGAGCTGCTCCACCTCGTCTGAGATGAGCCCAGGTGACAAAACCTCCACCCACATCAGCAAACCCAGCTGGGCAGCAGGACCAGGGGAGAACCTGCGTGTGCTGCAGACGAACCGGTGCCTTTGCTGACGGGCAAACTGCTTAGCTCTCCTTTGGCTCCACCTAAATACGCTGTTGCCAGTATGATTTTTTGCAGCATTTAGCAAAATTATCCAGAGTAACAGGTGAACCCTCACAGCAGCCTTCCTGCCAACCCCAGAGTGGGGCAGAGCTGAGCCAGAAAGCCCCTCGCTGAGCCAGGGCCTCGTACCGAGCTCAGCGCCAGAGAATTTGGACCAGACCTTTACAACGTCGGCTACAGGGAAAAATAAGAAATTGCCCTGTGAGAGTATCGGTGTGAACGAAGGTACGAAACTCTGGTGTTTGTTTATGAGGTGGGTAGGGAAGTGTCAGATGAAGTTACGTGGGACCTGCCGGTTCAGATTTATCCTCCGCATCCTGACAGCACAAAAGGGATCTCATAGCCATCGTGCTCCCAAGTCTAATCCCCACCAGCCATAAAAACCACTCTGCCACCAAAGGGAGGAGATGAAGTGTTTTTAATAAGAAAATGAGCCATTTGCAATGCACTTTTAATTGGATCAATTTTTCCTTTATTACACAATCTTTAAAAACCAAACACATACGTATAACCAGACAGGCTCTTTCTCCAGGTAGAGAGGAAAAGCCAAACTATTTCATCACAGTCCTTAATTACTCCATTTCATCTTGTTTGGCAGACGATCACAAACATTGTGTGAGGGCACCATGGCAAGAAATATAGCTCTGCAAAATCAGCTCGCAGTCACTGTCGAGGTTTGTCAGGGGACGTGCGTACCCCGGGCGAGGGACAGCAGCTTTACTTTTTCCCCTTTCCACCCGAAACCCAAGACCAGAAGAGCTGCAGGCGACACCCGTCCCCAGGTGCCCATCGCAGTGTCCTGGCCCACCAGCTTGTCACAGGGTAGTGTTATTTTTCTTGAATCTCTGAGTGAGAAACAGCTGACGGGCGCTTTGTTTGAACTGTGTGACCAGGAACAGGCTGGGGTAGCCAACTGTTCCGTTTACTGGACCAGCTTTTATGTCTCTTCAAGCCCTCCGGGAAATGTTATTGCTAGTAGCGTGATGCTTATTGCAAAAAAAAAAAAAAAAAAAAAAAAAAATCCATTGGAGCAGAAAATGACAGAGGTACATATTATCATAGATAATATTGCTTCAATTATTCAGGTCCACAGTAGCTTCCTGCTTGGAGCAGGAGAAATGTTTAAAAGAGATGGGTAGGAGAGGAGCTGCCGTTACCATAATACTGGAAAAGCGCCCTGAGTTACCGTGTAATTAACTGCAGCAGGGCCCCGTCAGAGTCATCCTCTCCCAAAAACACACGGGAGATGAGGTCGGCTCCCCACATTGCTGTTAGATACCTCAGGGGACCACCCCTTCCCACCCCAAAAAAAAGAGAAGCAGAGAATGTAAATAACGGGAAGTTTCCCTGGTGCGGAGGCAGCTCCGTCACACAGCTGGGGGGTGGTTGTGCTGCCCCTCTTCAAAGCAGAAAAGGGAGAGGAAAAAAAAAAAAAAAATCCCACCAAAATTTGCTCCCAGCGCTGGTTCTGCAATCCCTGTAACTGCCAAACTGGCTGGAGCAGCAGCGGCGCTGAAGCCTCTTTATTTTGCTGTTTCACTAGGGGAAAGTAGATGGGAGCTTAAAAAAAGAAATCACCTGTTGCATACATGTTGTAGCACAAGTAGCAAACAATTTGCAGTAGCACGGCAGCCACCATAAAATCAGCTTTTATACTGTCTGTCGTGCCCCCAAATTTGCAACGACGCCGTTGATGGCAACAAATAAATGCACTGCAGTGTAACTATTATCTGTGGCAGATTAACATGCTACCACTGTGCCCTATTTAAATGCATCTTTCCCTTCAATAAACTATTCTAGGCGAGCAGCACCACACTGAGGTACACATTTATCAGCCAGGAGAGCAGCGCGGTGGGGGCCTTGGTTCACACAGCTGCAGTTTTGTGCTTCATTTGGCCCAAAGCCGCGATGAACATGAACTGTGGTGCCTGCTGGTGCTGTAAAAATATATATATATATCTGAGGAATGTAGTCTTTTGCTGTGCAAGGGAAAAAAAAAAAAAAGCAATGCACCACTGGATGTGCTTCCAAGTACTAAAAAAAAAGAAAAGCAAACCGGTCCCCCCCCCCATCCCCATCTCAGCAGTAAGCAGCTCGCACGTAGAAAGTGCAGATGGGTGGAAACCTCTTGCTGAATGTAATGGCCTGGAACGCAGACCGGCGAAGTGCAGGTGAACGTACAATAGGTTGCATTTAATCTCGTTTACTACAACCTCCCCCAGCCCTTCCCTCCTCCCCCATGAAGCTGTAGATACCAGACATCCCTTCCAAAGACACTTTCCAGGACACATTTAATAATAAAACAACAGTGAATATCAACTGTAGGTTTCCCCAGGGTTTTTTTTTTTTTTCCTTTTTTTTTTTCCTCCAGCCCCCTCCCTTTTTACCCCCTCCTACCTAGCAGGACTCTTAGCAGTAATCAAAACCCCGTTGCCATCAGAGGGCAGATTTCTGGCTCGGCTCAGTCTCCCACGATTGCACAGTACTCACTTCCCACTGAACAGACACGGTTCACAAATGGCACGACGGGGGCGATTACCAGAAAACCGGAGAGGGAGAGCCCTCCCCAGTCAGTTTGCCAGGAAAGCTCATCGCCCTGCCGTTTAACAGGGCTATTCCGTTTTATGCAGTGCTGCCATCAGAAATTGCTTTCTCTAGTAGTTGCCCAGACAACTGCTACCCAGTTCCTTGCGAGTACCAGAGTGAGAAGAGGATTGCCTCGCCAGTCCTCTGAGGGAAGGTGATTTAGAGGAGCCAGTCAGTGTTTATGGCACAAAAGAAAGATACAGTGGTTGAAGCTGGAAGTATAGATGTGGGAAAAGGAGGTGAGAAGGTTCATGGAGTGACCAGTCACTTAGCAAGGAACCAGTACTCCAGAAGGATGGATCCTTTCCCTCACACCTGTTCTTTTCTATCGTATGGATTTTATATAAAAAAGAAGAAAAAGCAGACCACCACCACAGAAGCTATTTTGGTTCTAAACACAAAACATGACAGCCTCTATGCTAAACCCCCTCTGGTTATGGCACAGTCTTCCCGAACGCTTGACACTGGTTCCCATCGGATTGCAACGAGGCTGGAAGAATCTCCGCTACCAAAAAAGACTTTGCTTAGAGCCATGCCTTTACGGGGTGGAATATCTTCTCAGATGGTAACTGTAGATCTTTATGCAGTGATCCCAACAGTCCAGCACCAGCAGCTGTCCCTTGGGAGTAATGGCGATACCGACTGGGCAGGTGAGTCCTTCCCGGATTAGGATGTTGTAGCCACCTCCTTTAGGAAAATGCAGGATTTCTTTACGGCTGCTGTCGGCAACAATGAGGTCTCCCCTGGCATCGACACACATCCCAGCAATGCACCTGAAATCCTCGTTCTCGGAGAAGAAGTGGCTAATCTGGCGTCCCAGCTGCCCGTCTGGGCCCACGGAGCCAATGGAAAAGCCACCTTCTAGGTGGTGTTCGTACTGCCGGTTCTCCAGGTTAAGCCCCAGCCCTTGAGTGAAGTATATGGTCCCCTCAGCGTCGCAGGTGACAAACTTTGGGCGCACCGCGCTACATAAACAACTGTACTTCACTACCCCCACGCCGCGATCCACTGTGAAACACCAGAGCTTCCCCCCTTCCACGTCGGTCACTACGAACTGCCCGGAAGGCAGGGCAGCGATGCCCCAGGGCTTGCTGAGCTGGCTGCGGTGGCACGCCACGCAGTGACCATCCATGGTGTAGACCTTGACAGAGTTATCGTAGCTGTCGGTCACACCTATCAGGCCATGGCAGTTCATGGTGACAGAAATGGGAGTCAAATTGGGCAAGTCTGCTCCAAGGAAACTCAGTACAAAACTATCGATTCCGCTCGGGCTCCGGCGAATCTCCTTCAGAAAGCCTTTGCGCGTGAAAACCTGGATTCGGAAATTTCCTCGGTCTGCCACGAGCACCTCGCCTTGCGTGGTGACGTGTAGGCTGACGGGGAGATTAAACATCCCTGGCAGGCTGCCCTTGGAGCCCATCTTCTTGATGAAGTGACATTGCTGGATGCTCATGGCTGCTTCAGGCATCCTTGGCTTGGCTGGTGAGGAATTTGGCGTGCAGCTGGCCTCTTCTTGCACCAAGTCAGGCTCCCTGAACGACGCTGATGAGGATGCCGCAGTTTCCATGAGTGATTCCTCCATGTTAACAGTCCGGGGTTTCTTCACCACATGCCCGATCTGCAGTGGTCCCACGTGGCTCACCTTAAGGAGTTCAACTTCTTGAAGAGTCAGCTCCCTTGGGAGACTGTCTGTCAGTTCTGGTTCTTCCTCGTCTGCTGCCTCCTCCAGGAGAGCTATGTCTCCCTGCTTTATTTTGGCAAGGAAATAGTCACAGCGAGACATTATCTGCACTTCTGCTAAGTTCAGCAGATAAGCTTGCTCCTCCATTACCTGACTATTTACCTTCTCCACTTCAGACAAAGAGGTGGTGAAGAACTTGCGTGATCTGGCCAGTTCTTCCTGGATCTTGCGTTCTTCTTGGCTGTAATCTTGCAGAACTGCTTTGTACCTGGATTGCAGGTCTCTCGAAACAGCCTCCAGAGATGCTTTTCTTTTCTGCAGATCACCCATAAGCTCCCGAAGCCTGGCAAGCCTTGTCCCAAATTCCCTCCTACGCTCTTCCGCGGCCTCTTTGATAGCAATGACTCTATGCCCTTGGGGCATGTGTGATGCCTCCTTGCATGGCTCACATAAAACCAAGCTACAGCTCTTGCAGAAGTGTCTTGGCAACCTTCTCCCACAGACCTTACACATGAGAAGACCCACCACTTCCCCCAGTCCGGTGGTGTCGATGATCTTCAGCACGGTAAGATTGTCAGTTAGCTGAGCTAGGCTCGTGATCCGTGTGATTTTGCTGCAGAAGGGGCACCGTATCCCATTAATGCTGTTGGCCAGGAGTTTCTCCAAGCACTGTTTGCAGATGGTATGCCCACAGTGTAAGAGCTTGGGTCTCAGGTGCTCCTCAGTGAAAGACTCCATGCAAATGGGGCACTCCAGGACCTCTCGGAGCGCATCCGAGTTGAGTTGAGGGGCGGCAGCCATGGCGTTCCGACTCAGCTTTAGCTGGTGCAAAGTCTTGTACGCGCATCTATTCCAAGGTGCTCCGATTCTGTCCAGAAAGAAAAAAGGAAATGTGATTTATGTCGTCACCAGCAGTTACATATACATGCAATTTATTTCTGATTTATCACCCAGCCCTGGAAAAAAAGAAGCCCAGTTAGCTTTTCCACGTTTAGAAAGGATAGATTAGTCATAGCTAATCTCAGAGCGGGCAAATTCCAAAACTAACTTGCAGCTCCTAGTGCAATGAATTATGCACTTGCAAAATTTATAAGCAGAACTGAAAGAAGCGGAATGGCAGCAATAAGGAAGCCCAATAGATATTGATGACTGAATCATCTCCTCATGGTGCCCATCTCCCGCTGCCAAGCCTCCGAGTTTACATAATTTACTGAAACCCAGGGAGATTAAACCAAGCATTCAAAATGTTGCGCATCAAAAGAGGAACCAGATGGCGCAACGCTTTAGGACATTAATGTATCACCTCTGGAGACCTGCATTCAGATGTGACATCAGATACGAACAAAATAAATGTGGTTGGTTTACTCTGCTTTTCTAGATAGCCAAAACAAATTTTCAAGGTTTCATACGTTTGCCAAAAAGTGAAACTAGAAGGAGTTATTTGTCAGCTTCCACTTGTTCTGGGGATGACTGTACATAGTTGGTGTGGTTTAACCTCTGTCAGCAACTAAGTACCACACAGCCGCTCGCTCACCCTCTCCCCTGCCCCAGTGGGATGGGGGAGAGAATTGGAAGGGTAAAAGTAAGAGAACTTGTGGGTTGAGATAAGAACAGTTTAATGATTGAAATAAAATATTATAATAACAATAATAAAAATTGTAATGAAAACAACAAAAAGAGAGAGAAACAAAACCCAGGAAAAACAAGTGATGCAACCCCTCCCCACCCACTGACTGACGCCCAGCCAGTCCCCAAGCAGCAGCTCCTGCCCCCCCGGCCAATTCGCCCCGGTTTACGTGCTGAGCATGATGTCATATGGTCTGGAATAGCCCTTTGGCCAGTTTGGGTCAGCTGTCCTGGCTGCACCCCTTCCCAGCTTCTCGTGCACCCCCAGCCTCCTCACTGGGCATGAGAAGCTGAAAAGTCCTTGAGTTATTGTAAGCGCTGCTTTGCAGCAACTAAAACAGCAGTGTGTTATCAACATTATTTTCACAGTACATCCAAAACAGTGCCATTGCAGCTACCAGGAAGAAAATTAACCCTGTCCCAGCTGAAACCAGGACAATACGGAAACCACAGCGAAGGTTTTACACCATGAACCTCTGCCATGCTGCTTCATGCTTCAGCATGCAAATGGAACACAGCTCAGGGCAGCAGTGTCCTAGCAGGTGTCAGTGATAATGGAGTGAACAGACAACTCCAAACACTCGTAAATATATACACGGGCTCACTATTAGTTCTTGAACTTAGCTTAATTGCATATAATTTCTGCTCATTTCACAGCCTGGCAGCATTGGCCTCATTCTTGTAGTCTGGTTCAGGTTTACACCGCTCTGGTTGGCGTTCAGCTTCCATCCAGGTTTCTCCACCCTCACATCCCTCCCAACAGGGAGCAGATCCCAGCAGCTCTCTTGCTGAAGCAGCCATCCATTCAAAAGGAACAGAACAGGGCTCACATCATTAAGTTTTTATTCAGCAGACTGGCTTTCAATACCTTTGCTATTGCATTGCTTAGCCGTTAAAAGAAATGGGGAAGAAAACATTTCTTCTAGGGGGAGAGGAGGAGAAGGGAGTAGTTAGTCTTTAAAATGAAGAGAGGGTCACAGAGGGATGTGAACAGACAGCTTTTTCTGAATAACAGCTGCGTGCACGCGGTGCTCTTGCTTCCCTGCTGGGTTTGCCTGCTTCATCCTCGGCAGCGTTTCAGACAGAAGGGTTCACTGTATTTCAGCTCACCGTTTGCTCAAGTGGAAAACGACAACTGCAATGAAGAAAAGTTCTTTATGTTCGTACACAGAAGGAAAAAAAAAAATCCTTTTACTTTATCAGCTGCGGTTCACAGTCCTTTAAAGCCCCCATTTTGGGAAGAGATTCAGTGGCGTAGCAGAATCTCCAAGTAGCAAGCTGGGATCTGATCCTCGACAGCGGCACGATGAGTATCGCATCCCCAGCGCCCGGGGAGCAGCGGCGGGCCAGGCGTTTGCTGCTGCTGGCACTGGATACGCTTCCCTTTAGCGTGTACCACAGCTGGGGAAGCAGAAGCCTGGGCACAGCCACGGAGATCAGAAACCTTCCTCTGAGGGATGAAAAAATCTGTGTTTTAAAACGATTTTTAAAAATGAAACACAGGGTACCAGATCCATTATTCTCATTTTCCTTGGAAATATGTCAGAAGACTTCCTTAGGGAAGGATGAGGGAGCAGCCTAGATCAGATACTAGAAGTTACATAAAAAGCTACCTCTAAAACAAGTATTTTCATTAAAAAACACCAAAGGACAGAATTTTGGTTAGTTTTAAGTTAGGTTCAGGTTTTAGAAAGATTTGTATGACGTTCTTTCCATATATAACCCCATTTTACTGAAATGCCAGCGTGCGCCTCCGTAACATGAAATTATTTTTACTGCTGCCCTTTTATCTTTCTCTCGCACTCGGCTGTGCCTCCCTGGAAGTTTCGGTAACAGCGAGCTGTTGGTGCCTATCAGTCCCTCCAAGGCAGTTCCCCTGCCGCAGAGCAGGGCCTTAGGGAAAGCCTCGGCTGAGCATCAAGCTATAAAACTCTATGTTAGGTGAGTTTGGTTTCCTTACAGTAAAAAAAGAAAATAATAATTCCTGTTGTAGTTTCTCTTCTCGCTCTGTAGTTCTTATTTCGGATGTGCAGTGAGACAACTAGACTGACTTGTAATTCATAGCTTGGGTCATTAGCGAGTCAAAATAATTGGGTAAAGCTGTAAAATCGGCGCCGTGACTTCTTCCCGCCGCCTTTATCACAGTATTTCAGCGGCGACTGTAAGACCCGCACGACAGCACGCGGCTGTGGGCCTTTTCTCTGCCGAGGGCCAAGGCCTGCAGCGGCATCCGCGCACCGGGGCGATGCGATGGCGCCCACTGACCCCCCGACCCCGGTCCGGGAGGCACCGTGCGGGCTCTCGGGAGGGAGGCTGGCGGCTTTACCGGGCTC
>WHYT01017184.1:322979-340614 GCA_009806455.1 Tetrax tetrax | reverse complement strand
GCGGGGCCGGGGGAGAAGGAGAGGCTGCGGGGGGGTCTCATCCGCCGGGCGGGATGATCGGTACGGGCAGGCGGAGGGCCCGCAGGCCGGTGCCGGGCCTGCCCCAGCCAGGGGCTGGAGTAGGGAGCTGCCCGCACAGCAGCCCCCCCAGGCCGGCCAGGCTCCCTGCTCCGCGCTGGTGCTGTGATTGTTTGTGTCAGGTGGAGTTAAAAGGAAAAAAAAAAAAAGGAAACAGAAACATGTTTTTCTTCTTTACTTCTTTCTGTGCCCTTTCCCTCCTCAGGCGGCGCTGCCGTGGAGCAGCCCCTTCCCTCCCCTTCCTGCGCCCGTGTGGGGTTCGGCGTCACCTCTCGGAAATTTATCGTTCTGGGTCCATTTCATAAACTATATTGGAGCAGCCTGTGGGCTCCCAGGACAAAAAGGACTATTTTTAGGTAGAGAATAGCAAATGTAATCAGTTGATTGGGCGATGGCGCGTAAATATCGTCAGTGGATAGACAGGCAGCTGCAGTTGCTTGTGCAAGGACCTGCTCAGGGCAGGCCCTGGTTGATATTCCTTTCCCACGGTGGCCCAGGTTCTGCACCGGTGGCCAGTGGTCGGTGCAGCTGCGGTAGCACAGGCAGGACATCATCGGTTCACGGGGAACCGAGCAGTTACGGATTTGCCGTCCATCAGAGGAGAGCTTGCATTGCCCGGTCATTCGACTCCTCCGCACACGCCGGGAAGTAGCAAAGGATGGCATCTCCGTTATACCCCCCCAGGACTAATGACTAGAGTCATTAATCATAGAATCAGTCGTTTCCCTCCTGCTTCTTCTTTCCTCTTCCTCCTCGCCCCTCCAGCCTTTCTTTCTGCCCTCTCCACCCATCAGACAGGCTCTCAGGGAGCAGGCTGGCAGCGGTGGCTGGAGGCAGGGGTTTCACCACCAGACCGTGGCTCTGCTCTGCCCTGGCATTTCTCGCTGCTGTAAGGGCTGTCGGTAATGCCGGGCTTGTTCCAGCTCGGCTTTCACTCGCCCATCAGGAGATGGCTTTATGGGTGGCAGAGACCAGTTTTACTGTGACCCCGTGGGGCTGCACAGCAGATCGGGAAATGTTGGGGCTTGAGGCTTTCTCCGTGGGAGCGGGGAGAAGCCCAGGACTGGGCAGGCGTGTCCAGGGGAACCATGTCCTTCACACACCGGCAGTGCCGCAGCTCCAGTGCCACCAGCATCGCTGCTGGTCGCGGTGGTATCTGGGCAGTATCCCACAGTCAGCCCTGCTCGAAGGCTGACGTGCAGGTGGAGGTGAGGAGGCTTGGAGGAGCTGAGCCTTCAGTTAAACCATCTCCTGTAAACCTTGTGGCCTGTCCGCCTGCGTGGAGGGAGGGAGTGCGACGCAGCTGGTGCCTGTGCCGGCAGCTGTGGGGCTGTGCCCAGACCTTTCAGCGAACGCTGCAGCGTGTTTCCAGTGTCACTTGCTCACTCGCTCCAGCAGCCACCAACCAGCACTGAGGAAAGCACTAGCATAATGCAGCAATTCTTGCCACTTTCTGCTTTTGGTATTTTTTTTTTTCTACTTTTTTTTTCTATTTAGAATAGTTCAGTTGGAAAGAATTTACACCCAACCAGCGATCAGGAGCAGCAAGGATCAGCACCGTAGGCTACAGATGCGCTCAAAGGCAGAGAGAGCAGGTGCAAAGCCTGACCAGGGTTGCAAGAGAAAATGAGTGAGATTTATGATCTCCTGTTTCACGCTGTGCTTCAGGCTCTGAGCAGCAAACCTCAGTGGGACCCCCCCCGCCCCGGGCAGCAGCTGTTCCCTGGGGGTGTTGCTGTGCCCGGGGACGGGACACTAGGTTCACTCCTGGTTCCTGGCATCACTAGGAAAATGCGCTTTCAGCCCTTGATGTCTTTTTCAGTGATTAAAAGTGGAGGTAAGCGTTGAACCAGGGCGGTTTGGCAGATTTTGTGAGGAAACCCACAACTGAAAGTGAACAGCGTGAGGGGAAAAAAATGATGGTAGGAATAAGGAAATAAGCTTTTAATGCATCCTGGGGAGAAAACAAAGGACTCTGGATTTGGTTAGAAGTGGTAGCAATGAGCCGAGGATGATACCCAGCACGCTGGAGTACGGAGCCCCTGTGCCACGAGGAGGAAGGTTGGGGAGGCTGTTCGGCCCGGGACCCCTGTCACCCTGACAGCCGGCCGTCCAGCCAGCAGGGCTTGGTTGTCCCCCTCAGACATCCCGTGGGAAATGGGTGTGTGGGTGGGCTGGAGCGGGGGGGGGGACCCAGCTGCCGATCTGGGGGTTACACACAGCTCGTGGGGAGCACGCAGGGCTCTGCAGAGCTGCATCCTTGGATAAAGCGAGCTCACCGGTGATGCCTGTACTGTCCCCTTTTATAGGGGTTTATCAGTGGTCTCTAAAAGCCCTTTTAGCTCTTTTTCCTTCG
Source organism: Tetrax tetrax (assembly GCA_009806455.1). Classification (NCBI taxonomy): domain Eukaryota; kingdom Metazoa; phylum Chordata; class Aves; order Otidiformes; family Otididae; genus Tetrax; species Tetrax tetrax. Next base: position 338,180 of record WHYT01017184.1, on the reverse strand, counting down.
TACCACAGGCTCCCAAGTCTGTAAATATCTCATCTGAAGCTGAGGATACTGCAGAGCCCGCCCGGCCAACCTGCAGGCAGAGAAGATGGTCTGCCTCCGGATTTCTCCCGGCCGGTACCTTTGGGATCAGCCCCAGGGCAGAGGGGTCACTCCTGCTGCTGAGCCACGAGCCCCTCGGTTCTCTGGCCACTCCCTGCGGTTGAGCGTTGGGGCACTGGGAGTCTGCAGGGCTCTGTGTTTAATTGGATTGGGTTAATTGGCTGGGAGCAGCGGTCAGAGCATCGTGGGGAGATGCGGGTTTGCAGCCGGAGGCTGACCAGGGGGCACAGGTGGGTGGGCAGCTGGCAGCGTGGGCCTCTCTGGACATAACGAGGGGAGAAAAGGAGTCACAAACTGTCACATTCACGAGATCATCATGTGTTGGCACTCAGGGGTGTTACACATTCGGGTCGGCAGACTCGCCGTTCCGAGGCGTGGGGCTCCCCAAAGGATGAGTGGTCCCCGCAGAGGGGCTGTGGGTGACAGCGGCAAAGCTGAGCGGTGGCGGGGTCTCCAGCCCGGAGTCTCCAGCCTGGGCTCTCCAGGCCGGGGTCTCCAGCCCGGGAGCCATCCTCCCGCGGTGCCACGAGAGGGCAGCAGGTCCTCACGGACCGCCCTGGCCACAACTGCCCCTGAGCCACGCCGTGACAGGGCCCCACGCCGCCCCACGGGGGGCTCCGCGGAGGTGTCCCACGGTTGCTTGCAAGCCGCAGCGTGCGCGCTTCGGGGGTCCGTCCTCGCATGCTGCGTCCCTCCCGGATAGGCTGGAGGCATGCCTTCGCCCAGGCTTCCCCGGCGGGATGTCGTGCCACGGGATGGCTGCGTTCCCCAAAAGACAGGTAGCGGTTCCTAGGTGAGCCCACGCGTGAGCCCAGGGATGCGGATTGGGCACAGCCGGCCTGAGCCGGGGCTGGTACGGCATTTCCCGGGCAGCGGCGGGGACTGGCACCGTGCTTCCTGCACACGTAGGTGCCTGTGACGGAGGAGCACTGCTGGCTTCCTCCGACGTGGCTCCCACGTTTGCCCATCGCTAACAGCAGGCAGCGTTAAATCTGCCCAGGCTCTTCACAGACCCGTTGGTTACCGCACTGACAATATCTCGCTGCTAGAGAAATTCTCAGGCAAACACATCTATTGATTTTCCTTCTAACTCCTTTTCAATGGATTTACCAGCAAACGGGGTGTTATTCCACCAGGTAATAAACGGGCAGCCCGTGCCAGCAGGTGTGTGTCAGCTGTAAATCCCCCCACGCTCCCCGCGGTGGCACTAGGTCTGTCCAGCCAGAGGGACCAGAATTAAATCTTTCTTGCATGAAATGCAAAACCCAAAACCTGAGCAATCTGTCAGTGTCAGTGGGATGAATGTGCTGAGCCTGGAGGAATCCCCACCGGGGTCTGGTCCTGCCGTTCCCTCTACGGTTTCCGCTGGAGAGCCTTCTCCTCTCCTTGTTCCAAGGTTTTCTGCTGTTGAGGAGCTGCCACATCCTACCCCTGATGTGGCTGCATTCTTGTGGTACATGGAGCGATTCCTAGTTTTGGAATGACTTGGGATCTTTTGGAAGAGGCGCTGTATAAGATGCTGGACCACTAGCAAACCCATCGTCCCCTGGGAGCTCTCAAGCCAGAATAGCCCTCCGATACAAAAGGATTAGGTATTATGCTTTTGTTATTGTTACAGTAGTGGTGTTTCGGCGCTTCCCTCTTGTCCAAGCACTAGGAGGTGCTGCTGGTAATGCTGGAAGCGTTTCCCCACATCTGCAACTGCTGCATCCTGAGCGGGGACCCCTGCGCGCCGTGCGGGCGGTCACCTCGTGCTGTGGGGTTATTAAATCCTGGTGAAGCGCAGGGATGCAGCCAGGCACCCCGGCGGGCGAGCGGTACCTCTGCACGCTCTGTGCTGCTCACCCTCCCTTTCTTACGCAAGGCTTGACGCTTAGCGGAAGGCTGTTATTTTATTTGTTTTGTTGTTGTTTTTTTGTTTTTTTTGTTTTTTTTTTAAATACATATTTCAGACAAACAAACAAACTAATAACTCCCACAAGTTGCCGTGATGTGTCTAACCACATCCGCGGTGCTGTGCTTCCAAACAGATGTTGCCAGGATTTGACTGAGTCGCCAGCAGCGTTAGCGAAAGCATGTTCAGATGCAAGGGCTGATAAGGAATCCCTCCTTCCTCGCCGCTGCTACGCTGCAGCCCCTGCAGCCAAACCTCCTCCTCTTGGCGGAACGGGACCTTTGGAGCACCCTCACAGCGGTCACCTGCAAACCCTTCCCTGGGAGCGAAGGAGAAGCTTTGCAGGAACAATCCGAGTGCCCTGGGAGGTGATCCGGTTCTTCACGGGGCTCGTGCAATGTGGACCTGAACGCTAAAGCTGGGTTTCCTTGCTCTGGACTGGTCCCAGTGTGTGGTGAAGAGGACAGGAGTGTTTCTGTTGGCTTCACTGGCAGCTGGAGGTGGCATTGCAGGGTCTGCTTCTGATTCTCTCCAATCCAACGGCGAAAACATCTTTTGACTTCATCAGGAATAGAGTTGAGCTGCTCGTGTTTTCGTTCGAGAAGAAGCCCGTCAGATGGGCCTCAGCGCTGACGAACGCTGTGCAGCAACCAAGTAATAAAAGCCAGACCAAGCCTCCAGGAATACGAGGGGTTTCTCCAGTTCACTGTCGGGCTTGCCGTGGCGAGAGCGGGCTGGCCCCCGAGCCCCCTCTTTGCGTGCAAGCAGCTGAGCAGCTAACCAAAACTCATCTCAGAGGTAGGAGAGAGGGAGAGAGAGGGGCCTTGATCCCTTCTCGTGAGGCTACTGTTGCAACGGCAGGTCCAGGAGTAAGGGAGTGTCTTTGGGCGGAAAATACCTCCCAGATCTGAATAACTTCTCTGTGAGACGCCATGAGCGGTGGGTCATGTGAGTGGGAAGAGAAGGAAGCATGATCTCCATCAAGGACATCAACAGGACATCAAAAGACATTTCTAGGGACCAGTGCAGTCCTGAAGGCACCTGGAGTTGATGCTTTCCACCCCTTGAGGAACACCCACAGATGAGGAACACCAGTCATCCTCGCCACCTCTCCCCAGCTCTGGAGGAGCTGGCTCGCAAGCAGGGTGTGCAGCTGGCACCCTCAGATAGGTTTTAGGAGCAGAAATGGGGTGATTTTTTTGTTAGGACTGTACTTAAGCCCCTAAAGCTCATTCTACAAAAGCTACCAGGAATTGCTATCCAGTGCTGATGACTTCCAAGCACTCATCTGGATGAGAGCTGGCAATTTGGCAGTGAAGCCCGTCTCCCTCTGCTGAGCCGCGTCCTATTTCATTTTCTTCCTTTGGAGTTGTACCCAGAGCCTTTTCGGTACAAGGGAACGCTTTGGATCCCTTGCCAGCACACTGAACCAGTAAGCTCGGCTGCAGTAACCCCTTATGTCCCCAGGAAGCCACTCTACAAAGTGACTGCAACTGCTGGCAAGCCTGCCACGAGTCTCCAGGCTCCACGGTTAGTCTTCTGCTGCTGAGAACGTGGCTGCTATGGAAGGGAAGCTGCACTGCTCGCAGTTTTCTACCATAATTTATTTGCAGACTTCTACTCTTCCCCAGGGTGGACGCTGGAGGATGGCCCCCCTTGTCTAGCCCACCATTGGCAGGGAAGCCGTGTCCTCCCCTTCCCCAAGGTGACATGGCTGGTGGAGCACCGCTGCTCAGAGCTTCATCTGTATTCCTGGATGGGGCGGGCAACCCAAACACTTGAGTCTCAGCTCTTACAGCTGCATCAGCTGGGGTTGTCCCTCGGCACGGGGGAAGAAGCACACAGCAGATAGCTTGGAATGGAGCCTCCAACAAGGCATTCCCAGAGCAGCGCTACAGCGGCTGGACCGTGCTGGCCAGCCAGCCTGAGCTGTCTCCAGATCTTCATCCAGATGTTGGTGGAAGCCTGTACGCGCGATTTGAACAGTGATGTTCAGAAAGCCTTTTTAGAAAGGCTTGAAACTGTGTGCCACATCTCCAGTCAAGCTTTGGCTAAGCTTAGGCTAAGCCATAGATGTGTTAAAGGACACATCCAGGCATTTGATGCTCGTGATCTGTAATTCTCAGTTATGAAGCCAGTAATTCAGGAAGAAAGGTTTGATGTCCTATTGCCAGTGAGATAACTGATTCCACTTTCTCTTCAGCTCTGTGTTCATGTTCTCCCTTAAAGCATGGCTCCAAAACTCCCTTCCCCATGGAGGACTGCTGAAATCACTGCTTGAGCTCTGGTGAAGAAGCTTTGTGGCCCAGAAACATCATTGTCATCTCCTTATTTGTCTTCTAAACATAGTTTAATAGCAATGTTAAAAATAATATTACTCTTACCAAGAAGTGAGCAGAGGCTCATGGTATTGCCTGTAGCTTCGTTCTTTCTGAGCCAGCCAGTTTATCATGGTTTCAGGGCTTCCCCTTACAAGGCTTGAACTTGCCTGGAGCTGCTCTTCCAGAGAGATAATCTCTCCAAGAACCAGCTCCAACTCTCGTTTCCCATGTCTCTGTACACCAGTGTCTCCCTAGATGTTGAGACATCTCCTTACAACCCTGTTTTAATTTATCTTAGCAACTGCCCCCCTTTAATGCCACTGAAAGATGGATTGGTTGGAATTTGCTCAGTCTTCCCGTGACAGCTTTGATCCTGCGCGCAGAAGTGTTCCCTGACAGGCAGACAGTAGGGAAGGGCTGTCCCTAGCCTGAAGGGCTTCAGGAGTCATGAATGAATACTGTGTTTACTTGTATTTCTAATTGACTAGTGCCTTGCCAGATCAGCTGCATGTCGCTGCAAGCCAAGGGCACTGAGACAATCCTCGTTCCTCTGCAGCTCCTTCTTGGGACTGGGAAGTTGTTGCTGGAGGCAGCGGCCATCCAGCTCGTGGTGTTGGGAGCCTCATTCAGGTATAAGAGGGAGGAAGGCTTTTCTTCTCTAGGCCCATCACCAGGCCTTCCTTCTTGGATCAACCCAAGAGGAGCATCTACAGAAAGAGTTTAAATAGAATCGTACGGGACAAAGATGGGAGTCCTGTCTGCTTTGCTCAGGGTGTCACCAGGTGCGATGCTTTCCTTGTCCTTAGCGAGCGTTTGGACCAAGGCAGAGCAAGACAAGGCTCTCCAGGTTTGTTGCCCTCTGGTTAAGACCACCAGGAAGTTTCACAATGGCTTTCAAAGGCCTGAGTATTTCCTGAAAGCAGAGTGTTGACAGCTTGGTTTTGGTAACGCCTCTGTCTGTTCCCTGTGTGGTGAGTTTGTTCCAGTAGCCGCTCATCGCCTCTGCCAAGGGGCTTCATCCCACCACGTAGTCTCCTTGCAGCTTCCTTTGGGTCCCTCTCAGTGCCCTGGGTAATGTGTCACCTGAAAGAGAAACCTCAGGACCACAGGGACTAGAGAAGCTAGTGCTGGGGTGGGGGTGAAGACACTCAGCTCTTTGACCTGGTCTCTCTGGGGAGGTTTCTCTTTGGCAGGGAAGATATACTTGGGGGTTTTGTTTCATCTTGGAGTGCAGAAAGTGAATATGCAAGTTATAACAAAGAAGGAGAACGTGGTCAGTTCTTTTACTCTAGAATTTCTTGTCTGGAAATACTCACACTGTCTACCCGCTCCCAAGCAGTGACCTGAAAGTCCTGGTTTTCTCCTTCTCTCCTTGACCTTTCTGGTTTCCTGCTCCCACCTGGCCTACACCTTCAGCAGCTGCGGTTATCCTGGCTGCAGCAAGTCTGAGTTTGGGAAGATGGCTGTGCTGAGATTTATTTAATGTTGTTTGGTTTCTTCCCTCTCCCTAAACCAGAAACAACAGAGCTTGGGAACAAGAAGGAGCTGAAATCCATGCCCTTCATCACCTATCTCTCAGGCCTGCTGACAGCACAGATGCTGTCTGATGACCACCTCATCTCAGGTGTGGAGATTCACTGCGAGGAGAAAGGGCGCTGCCCATCCACTTGCCATTTGTGCCGGCGCCCCGGCAAAGAGCAGCTCAGCCCTACGCCGGTTCTGCTGGAGATCAACCGCGTGGTGCCTCTGTACGCTCTGATCCAGGACAACGAAACCAGGGAGGTGAGTGAGCCGATGACGGACCAGCTCTACCTCTGTGGTCCTGCCTCGATCACCTCTCAAGTCTGCCTTCCTCAGTCTCTGCGTAAACGTTGGGTTTCCTGGACTGGGGCAGTGTTTTTGTGTGCGTGGGGATGTTCAGGAGGAATAACCATCCCTTTGGGACAGTCCCACAGCCACAGGAGGTCACTGTTACTCCAGGAGGGACAAGGCAAGCTGGAGGTCACCCTTCCTTGGGGCTGGGCTCCTCTGCCTCCTGCAAGAACTTCAGTGTTAATCCTGTGGAGATTGATTTCCCACTTTCTCGGTTTGCCGCCGCTCCCCACCCCCCTCCGCAGCCCTCTAACCCCAATTCCAAGTCCAAAAATGACAGACCTGCTTAAAGTCACTTATTAGCACCGAGCCTGCACTTGATTAAGATGCCTGGAGCGAGCCAGCGTGCAGCAGCTGTGGGTGGGACGCGGAGGGCTGCAGGTCAGGAAGCAATGCTAGCACATGGAGGTGTGACCACCAGGAATGAAGCTTCATCCGCTTCCCAAATCCACGGGCAAGAGAGCCCCCGTGCTTCTGTTGGCCCCCAAATTCCATATGGGGACTGTCCCTCCTTGTCTACCTCTTGATCTTATTCCTGCTTTCCCATCTCTCAACCATCCTGGTTCTTCCATGCAGCCATGCCTGACTTCCATACCTCAGTGCCTTTCTCTTTCCAGCTCTTTTCCCCAAACTCCCTTTCTCCCACTATTTTCTCACCCTGCATCCTTTTCCCACCCATCCCAGCTCTTCCTGCTGGGCAGTTCTCGTGTAGACATTGACCTGCCGTTATCAACATGTCCAAGGCAGTGCTGGGATGAGGCGTGACAGATACAGGGAGGGCAATGGGAAGGTTGGTTTCCTTCAGGTAAGAAAGACGTGCTTCCCAGCAACAATCTACCAGAAGATGGTTCCTTTTCGGGTACAAGAGGTGCCTCAAGGAGGCACCTCCTTATCCTGGGGAGCTGGAGCCTGCGTTCTTCCCGCAGCCTCCCTCCCTTGGCTCCCGCGGAGGGCTGGCCCCGTCAGCTGCAGCTGGAGGACAGCCCGCATTGTGCTTTCTGCCGAGGCGCTGGGAAAAGCAGCAAACAAACACGCAAACAAACAAAGGCAACCCAACGAGAGAAGCCCAGGTCGCCTTCCAGAGGGGCTGCGTTCTGTGCATCCCTCCTCCTCTTCCTCCCTCCACCTGCTTCCCCAGCAGTGGAGGGGCAGCCTGGGGAGCCTGTCCGTCCGAGGGTGCTGTGTGTGCCCGCCCCCCCTGCACCCCAGGGTGCTCTCCATCAGCGGTGCTGGGGTTGGAGGTGGCAGGGTGAGGGGTTTGGGCGGCAGCAGGACAGAGAGTGCTGCCGGAGGGGGTGCTGAGGGGACACCAGGAGCTGGACAGGTCATCTTGCTCCATGGGCAGTGGCGGGTCCTGGGGTGGGGGGTGAGTGAGTGCACGCTGTCCCTGACCCCCAGCGTGCAGCTGGACTGGGTCTTGGTTTGGCTTCTCTTGATGTCAGGCCCTCTCATCCCCCCGTCCCTGCAGCCCATCCCAGGCCACCCCCATCCTTGCAGCAGCAGGACACAGGGAGTGCTTTTTGCCTTCCCTGGCCCTTCTTCTCTTTCCTGCCCATTCCCATTCCCTCAGCCTGAATCCCTTGTCTTGCATCAGCTCCAGCACCTTCATTTCCCCTTCTTGCTCACTTCCTAAACCTTCATCTGATCCGCTGTCCTGCTCCCTCCATCCCGTCCTCCCCAGCTTGCTTTCACCCTTCTCTCCATCAGCCTTTTTCCTGCAGGATATTTATTTCTCTCCCTCTTCTCCCCCTGCTGCCCTTCGGCCCCGCGGGCAGGGATGAGTTCCGATGCCTGGGGGCCATAATCCAGCGTTACTGGAGGGGCTCGCTGCCGCCTCGGCGCAAACCTCCGCTCTTGGCATCGCAGGTTTGCCGGCCAGCCTGGGCTGGACAGAGCTGCAGCGGCCTCTCCGGAGGAGATGGAGCTGGGAGCTGATGGTAGCCCTGCCTGTGGCGGGAGCATCTTGGATGCTGAAATGCCATTTTTTAGCATCAAGCAGGAGGCCTGGGGGGTCCCAGGTGCTAGCAGAGCGGCGTTTGGTTGTGGCAGAAACAAGATTTGCAGATGCCTGGGCTGAGCAGAGCCCTGCTCCTCTGAGCCCGGCACCCTCGTCTGAGTGCTCCGCTGCCTGCTTTTCCCCACTCGTGTGGGTGATGCTCAACCGGTACCGCAAATGCCAAGCTTCTGGGAACCGCAAGCAGATCCCGGTTCCCCCACAGTGTTAATAACTGTAAATAATGACAACTTTTCTCTTTGCATGTGTGTCCACGCAGATAAGTATACACGTGTGCAGAGAGAAAGCAAGGTCGTTAATGAGGCGGGTACTAGCATCTCTAAAGGTTGCTAAAAGTTTTCCCATATCAGCCCAGCAGCAGAGATGAGGCAAGACACAAGTAGAGACATCTTACCCACTCCAGGATTTGCAGATTTTCTTAGTAGGTTTGTCTTTTTATTTGCTCAGTGCAGTGACTTACGCGCTTTCTAAAATTTTCAGCTACTGCACGGTGCAAGCCTGGGTCCTGGGTTGCTGATGACCTTGCCAAACCCTGGGTGCTGGGATTTCAGTTTCCATGCTGGGTGTTTGCCTTGAGCTGATTTGTGTTTTTTCTATGCGTGCATTTCAGCTAAAACTGACCATTTCCAAGAGGGAGATTAGGTGAAAATAGATTGCTTTGCCCCTCTAAGTCGGAAAACTCTTTATTTCCATGTGATTGGGAACTACTGGTTTCTTCTTGCTTTGAAGCAAGGACTTGAAATTTAGAAGGGCTCCAGGATGCAGGTTTGCCTTTTGCTGCCCAGGGAATGTTTGTTTGGAAGCATTTGTGCTGTGAGCTTAAGGGAATTCTCAGCAGTGTGTTTTCGCCAGGGGTTTGGTCTGTCCCCCAGTCCTGCCCAAGCATCGCTCCTGCTCCCAGCAGTGGGGAGGAGCAGCGTACTGGGTGCCCGGGGCAGGGCTCTGCTGGTTATTGATGGTCTCTCTTTTCCTTCTTGCGTGCTATGAGAACTCCACGGATTGAGCCCAAGCTGAGCGATGTTTCCGTTTCCCCCCCTGGTTTAGCGGCGTTGGTCAGAGAACCTGCACGGTCGCTGACTGCTGCAGCCTGGTTGGGGACTTCGGCAGTGCTGGGGTGGACAGGGAGCTTCCCAGGGTCCAGGAAATGTGTTTGAAAGTCCAAGCACCTTTAGAAGGGCTTTGTTGAATGGCTTTTTCCTAGCACCCATGGCTGGTGTCGTGTGATTAACCTAGTCCAAGGAGGTTTAAGCACTGTTGCTGTTACAGCTCTGTTGCTCTTCAGTCCAGATGCTCACAACATGAGTTAAGAGAGGTAGAGAGATGGAGAAGCTGTGACCTTGGCAGTGACTTTTCTGGATGTCTCTGGAAACTGTGTCTTATTTTGGTTGATGCCCTCTGCCCACATCTCTCTTCTGTTTCCCTTGTGCTCTGCCACGGCATGGTCAAAGCAGTGGTCTCTCTGCTGCTGGGTCCAGGTGAAGCTGGAGGAGATTCTCCACTGCAGGACTGTGGAAGAAACCTCCACCAGTGTCAGCAGCTGGCCAGGCTCAACAGCAACGAGCTTCTCTGTTGTGGGAAGGTGAGCCAGGCGGCTGACCCTGAGAGGCACTGGGGGAGCGGGGATGCTCAGCTTCCCCTCTCCTTCCCACTGCCAGCATCGGCTTGGGGAGCGGCACCGAGACCTGGAAGATTTGGTGCATCTGGGAACACCTTTGACGGGGATGTCCATGCGTGTGGCGGGGGCCACAGGGCAGCTGTGGTCAGCAGTGAGGAGGAAAGGGGCAGGCATGTTGGGCAGGGTGGTCTGTTTGTGATCTGTTCCTTTCCCCAAAACAAACACAGAGTCACTCCCCCGGAGCTCGGCTGGCTGCGGAAGTGCTTAGAGGGTGGCGTGGCAAGGGGGGTGCGGGTAAGGGGGGCAGGAGAGATCCATCTCACTCCTGGTGGGAAATGGACTCAAACCCAGAGGGTTGATGTCGCTTTTCCTCCTGGATCCAGCTGGTCTTCGTGCCCTTGCTGCTCGCCTGCTCCCATGGCTGTATGTCAGCAGAGTGCCAAGCGTCGCCAGTTTTGATGTCCTCTGTTCTTGTCAGGTCTCGGGGGTCAAGGTTGTCTCGCGCTGGCTGTTGGTAAGGCACAGGGCGATGGAGCCGTGCCCTGGCTGTGTGCTTGGAGCACTTCTTTGCATTTGTACCAGCCCCAAATTACCAGGATTTAGGTCCAAAGCACCTACATGTCCCAAAGGGTGAAACGTGTCCACAGTACCTCCGTCGCTACCTGTCCCTCAGGGCCGTGGGGAGCCCACCCTTGTTTGTGCAGGCTGGGGTCATTGTTGCAGCTCTCCAGCCCTGGGCAAGGAGCTGGAGTACCCAAGTGTGCTGCTGGTGCTGTGACCGCCCCCCTCGTTGGTGTTGACATTGCCCTTGAAGGGCAGAGCAGATGAAAAAGAACACACCTGAGAAATCTGGTACCCCGGGAGCCTGGCGCTGCTGCGTCTAGACCCTGTGCTCCCACAGCAGGAGATTGCCGTGTTGGACGTCGTCTGGGCTCTGCTGGCTTTGAAATCACAACTGTGCGTTGGAGAGGGGCCCTTGGCTCTGTTGGGTGAACATTGCCCATGTTCACCCATGGGGAAGCAGACATCCATAGATGGAGACTGGAGTTGTGCCTGGAGGAGACCAGTCCTAGGCCTGAGCAGGACCAGGAAAAGCATGGCAAGGAGGGACAGAGGAATTGAGGCAGAGGCTGGAGAAGTCAAATTGGACTGATTTCTCAGGGACGGGTTTGGCTGTACCCCTTCAGTCCCATTCAGGAGGGCAGATACCTGGGCTCTTCCCATCGCCGTGTATCCCAGGGCTGGTTCCCCAATATCCTCTGCCCCTCTGGGCCCGGCCGGAGGAGAGTGAGGATTTGCAGGATGCTATGGGGGTGGAGTGAGAGGCGTCCACGAGCCCGTGGGCCCACTTTGGCCCCCGTACGGCACCCGATGGCAGAGCTGCTGGAGAGCAAGGATCCTCCCCGCGCGTACGCAGCTTCCCCGAAGCAGCCCCTGCCGACGTGGAGAGCCGCTGCCAGGGATTTCTCCTTCCACCGCCAAAGCCAAAAGGGAGCCAGGGCGAACGGGGACAGCGTTTGTGTTGTTGAGGTGAATTTTTTTTTTTTTTTTGTTTTGGTCTGGGGTGTGGGGGTTTTTCGTTTGTTTTCGCTTTGTTTTAATATCTGCTAATTGGCCCTCGTCCTCCTCCTCCTCACGCACTTGAGCATCCTGCAGCAGCTCCAGCCCACATCCGACTCGCGTTACCGGGGGAAGAATAGCCGCATTGTAACCGCCCCGGCCGTGCTAGAATGGGGAGCTTTGTAGCCGAGGTGTGAAAGTGGAGCCGGCTCCCCAGGACGGGACTCTCGCTGCGGCGCGAAGGCTTTTATTTCCCCTGCTGCCAGGTTTTACAGTGTCCTCTGCTGCTCCCTCCGATCCCATAAATAACAGAAACCAGGATGCTGCCCACCCTGGGTCCCTTCCAGCACCCTGACCTTTCCGGCAAACCGCTGCTTGTGCCTTCCCAGGATGAAGTGCTGGTGATCCTGCTCCCCGGGGACGGCAGCTGGAGGCGGGGAGGGTGTGAGCAGCACAAGATGAGATCACCTGCCAACAGCAACCAGCAGCAGGGAAACTTCATCCTCCTTTGCTCTGAACCTGGAGCAGACTTTCAGACGCGAACTGCAAGATCCTGGAAAGAGTCTCTGGCCTGGGAAATCCTTAGTTTTCCTCCTCTTTTTTTTTTTTTCTTTTTTTTTTCCCCCTCCTCCCAGAGATGTCTAGACTAAGGAGCAGCATTCATCTCCTGTGAACGGCACAGAGCATTACAGGAAGGGCATGGCAAGCTTTTCCTCCAGCCACCCATCATGGTAGCATCCCATTCAGGCTGCAAAATTCTTTCTTGAGCCTGCATCCCATAGTCTTCTCCTTGATGAACAGTCAGTATTGCTATGCTGGAGCACAGCAGCATCCAGGAGCTCTGGTCAGTGGCCCAGTTGTGTTGGGTGCTGTATGGGGTGGCATCACTGGGCGATCGGATTTGCCCCCCTCACTGGGCAGCCCTCTGCCTCCTCCCACTTGCCTGCACTCCAGGGAAGGTGGTGGTGGCATGCAGGGACCATCTCCAGCCTGCAAACAGGGAAGGAGAGAACGTCTCCGTTCGCTGCTATGTCTCTGGATGTGATGCAGAGCCTGTCTGCTGGCAGGACCCAGCCTGCTTCCACTCTTCTTCCCTTCCTTCTACATTTGGAAGAAAAATAAATAAGCAAAGACCAGGGGAACAAGTGCAAAACCCAAAATGTACCAAATTGCCAGCTTTTCGGTCAACTCTGGTATCTCCAGCATGTCTGTGTCCAGCCTGCATGCTCATTTGTAGTTATCTTTTCATTTCCCTGTATTTCCTTTCTAATTTTCCCAGAAACTGAGGTGTGCATAGCAACCACGAAGAAACCTAGACTCAGAGGAACAACTGAGCCAGATTTTCGTATCTCTGTCAGCCGTAGAGAAGACCAGATGTTCACAGATAGGTGCCCTTCCCGGTACCCCATCTGGACACACCAGCCTCTGCTGTGCATGCCGAGTCCTGCAAGTGCTGATCGGAAAGGTTCCTCCGCGTCCTACAGTTTTCCTCTCCTGGGATGTCAACAGAAAAACCCACGGTCAGAAATAACAGAAATCAGCCAGGTCTAACAGAGGACAAAGGAAATGTTCTTCTGTGTTCTGTTGCAGAGCGTCTAAGCTATAAAACGGGGCCAAATGGCCTCCCTCTGAGCACAAATAACAACAGGAGAAAGATCCATATGCAATCGCGTGGAGGATAAATGTGCTTAGCTGATCATTTGTTTCCCTAATATTTTTTTTATGAATAGGCTTAACTTACGGTAAGATGGGACTTTATGGTCCTGTAAGTCTTGCTGGTGTCAGAACAAATGAACTAGCCATCCTGTGGGGGAGCGATCAATCCGGTATATTTGTGTGTATGGGTGTGGGGAGTCAGACCTATTATACCTTTAAGAGCAAATTAGATGCTGTTCCTGTGATTCATAATGCTATATATCTAATGGCATGACTCGTCATCTAGAAAATAAACGTTTCGAGCCAGTTTCTCATCTCATAAATTTTCCCTCTGGCACTGAAGGACGTAAACTAAATGGGCTGACTCACAGGGAAACAATACAATTTGGATACGTTTAAATGAAAGATAAAATTGCCTTAGGGCACAGAGGGGCGTTGAGATGCTGGAGAGCGGTTGGCAAGTGCAGGACGGTGCGTTGGGGGCTGCTCTGCCATCCCCGGCGGGCAGGGCTGCTCCTGGGAAGCCCTTCACCCTTCCAGAGCCTGTTGGGTTTTCCCAGCTCAGTAGTTTGGTGTCACCACCATGGCGAAGCACCTGGTGAGGAGATGGTCGTGTTGGAGATGGTCATCTTGTTGTACGTGCTGTCTGCTGGCAGCGAGGAGAGCGTGTGCTGCAGGTCTCCAAGCGTGGTGGCAGGGAAGGACAGGAGATGTGGAGGTGCCTACTCCAAGTCAGGAGGAGAAGGTGGTCCTCAGCCACTGCAGACCAGGGAAGTCCCTCTGCTTTCCCATCTGCAGCTCTCCTGAAGGCTGCGGCTGCCCATGGGATGGGAATCAGCACATTCGCCGCATCCTTTGTGCATTGCTCTTGGTCTTCTGTGCTGTTGGGCTCCTGATTTCAGTGGCAGGGGAAGGCAGCTTCGACTGCCGGTCTCTGACGGGGCCTGACCAGCGCAGCCAGAGCCAGGACCAGGCCGGGGGAGGCGAGGGAAGGAAGGGTGGGCTGTGTGTGAACTACAGCAAGAGCTGTCCCTGGCTTCAGAGTTGGGAGGGCCTTAGCGTCCTCGAAGCTCGTGGACCCTCTGTTTGTCCTGAAGTTTCTGCAGAGCATCTGTGTGTCCCCACGGAGGGTGTAGAGCCTCCTAAAGTGATGGTGAACATCTTTGTGGAGGGAGCTTCATCCTTCTTTTTGCATGATCTTACCTGCTTCCCCCTCATCAGTTCTGTCTTGGCACTTCCCCACTCTTTAACACACACTCACCCGCACCGGTGGGGAAAATCCCAGAAACCACTGGCTCGAAATCCCACTGGAAAGTGAGGGAGGGCGAATCCGGGCTGCCCGGCCACCCCAGCTCATCCCTGACGTCAGCCGGCTGCTGGAAATGGGATGGAGGCAGCAGCCGGCACCAGGGACCGACCGTGCTCCCAGTAACCCGGTTAGCGCACGGAGGTGTGCTCGCCTTAATGAGTGCAGCTGAAGGATGCATCGATTAGCTAACCTCGTTTGTGCGAAGGCTGACACAAGGCAGATGATTGCTGGGTACCTGCAGGATCTAATTAAAAAGTGCACGAGGCTGGGCAGGCAGAGCGGAGGGGATTGCTCATCCAGCCTTGCCGTCACCAGCGGAAAAAAGCAAATAGGAGGGAATTGACTATTGGATTTGGCTGAAGGACATGGATGGGGAGGGTGGGATGTCCTCCCTGGGCTGGGGATGTGCAGGGAGGAGCTGGGTTAGGGGCGTGGAGAGGGCTGGGGTCGGGACTGGGATGGGGTGACAGCGGAGCGGTGCCTTCGGCTCCTCCAGGGATCACCCCACGTGTGTCTTCACCCACGGCGCGTGTCTGTGCACACAGGTACCCCCAACACACGGATTTATCCTGCTCCCTAGGGATAGCGCGCGCCTCCCCATCCGTCTCCATCCACAGCTTTCTGTTTCTGTCCTGCACAGCCCCACCGCTCCCTATGGAAGCGGATGTGCACCCATTTATCCCTCTGTCAGACAAACTCCTCTCTGTCTTCCCTGCTCTCCAGTCACTTTGCCATGCCCTTTCCAGCCCAGCACTTCGATTACATTCTAAAGAACAAAATAAAATAACGTCACATTTTCTCTTTTTCACATGTTTTTTTCCTTCCTTTTTTTTTTTTTTTTTTTTTTTTTTTTTTTCCCTT
>WHYT01017184.1:263267-303541 GCA_009806455.1 Tetrax tetrax | reverse complement strand
AGAGGAGAGAAAAAAAAAAAAAAAAAAAACAAACCAAAACTGTCTGGCCAGAACAAATACTGTGCCTGTCAGGAAGGAGTCAGTGCATTCTCCATCTGACCAGGCTGCACTCCTATTACACACCTCAAAATCATCTTCAGAGTCCTGCCTTCGAAATGGGCTGGGCAGCAGAGAGAATGGTGGGAGGTGGCACTGCCCCCAGAAAACTGTGGGAGCCTGAAGGCCAGCCAGGAGTGGGATAAATATGTGAACATCCAGGGTTTTAATTCATACAGCGAGGTGTGGAGGATGTTGAAGCTTTAGTGTTCAAACCAGTTGTTGTTAAAGATGCAGATGATCTTGAGTGTGGGTGATGATAGTGATCGCCTCTGTAAAGCCCTGTGGGGGCAAAGCTCTCTCCAGAGCAAGCTGTGGCTCCTGTATTAATGTAGGTGTGATTTTTTTGTAGACTACTTTTGATTTGTAAGTTGGCCCAGGGGATGCAGGCACGGCAGCTGGTGGATCACAAACTGAGACTTGGAAAGGGACCACAGGCGCCATTGGTTTCAGGAGAGCCGTTCTTCTGCTGTCCCCATCTGTGATCCCAAGCCTCTGCTCTGCACAGTGATGCTGTTGGTGAGGAAGGCTAGCGCTCAGCCTGAGAGTGATAGACAGCTCTTTCAGGGGCATCTGTGTGTTTGACTCGTGTTCAGAAGAGGACCTTGAATGTCACCAAAGTAGAGGGCCTGATGGTGGTCTGGAGCTGGTGACCTACCATGGCCAGTCTTATACTGACTGGTTGTCTCTATCTGCTTGTTCCTTGGTGATCTGCATGGTGGATCTCAGCTGGTTGCCCAGTGAGCAGGTGCTTGGCTGATCACAGCTACCGCTCGGTGAGGACCAGCTCGCTGGTGTGCTGGGGGTGGAAATGCAGCAGAGCTTCATCTGCCAACGCTTGTGTGCGGGGAGGCTGGCCGGGCCGGGCTGCTGCGTGGGAGCTGTCGTTGCTGCAGTCTCTCCTGTAACCGGCGCACGGGCTGAGATGTTTTCAGCACCCAAGTACCCTTCCTAAGTGCTGAATCCTCTTCACTTGTTAGCAAAAGGAAAGATGATTCAAAAAGAAGCCTTTGAAGAAAAGGTCAAGTTTTTGGAAGCTCCTTCCTGGGATGTGTTGTGTAATAGCACCAAGCAAGTGCTTAATTTTGGCCATTACACTCGCTGTGAGGCGCTGATTTCTCTCCCACTGGGACAGCTGTAGTTATTTCCACCTACCAATGTCATTTTTGTATCCTGGAAAGCAGAAGGGGAGGTGGAGGGTTCTCAGCTCTCAACTGGGCTTGAGTCAGTTGCTGAAATATTTCATTAATTCACATTTCCATATGGTTGTTCCAGTTTTTGGGGTTTTTTTTTATTATTTTTATCTGCCCAGACACCTTTTGGACAGAACTGGGCATCATCTCCGTTTTCTCCCAAATCACTTTGGAGGTGGAGAGCTGGGACTGTCTGCCCGTTCCCCGCTGACTGAGGAGGACAGAGCAGCCTGGATGGTGCCACGAGTCTGTCTGCACTTTAACAGCACAGCGTTTGCCAAGGGCTTTGTGCTGGCTGTTCAGGGCTACCTCTCCATCGCGGCCGAGGGCAGCTGTAGATGCTCCCTCCTAGCTAAGAACGCTCCAAACTTCTTACACAGCGGTTAATGAGGCCGGTCATGGAGGTTTTTTTTACTGGTCTGTAATTTTATCCTCTAGGATTAAGTTTCTCCTGATCTGGAAAAGTGAAGGCCACAAATCCATCTTGTCAGAAAGCATCAAAAGTGAAGGCTGCTGACACAGTCGGACGGCTCATGGCATGCGAGTGCACTTCAGTGGAACGTTTTCGTAGGAGCCTTTATTGACTAGACAGGCTTTTCTAATCAATAAATTGTGACTGGAATTTGGAGGGATGCTCAGTCTGCATTTGCAAAGCTGGCGCTTGGCAATACAACCCCGAACTAATTGGAAAATTTAGACTGTGGAGCACCCGCGGATGCAACGTGACCACGCGCTGGGAGGAAACTTGAAAGCACGTGGCTCTTCCCTTTGGATGGGCTCTGAATGATGCCCAGACTGGGATTTCCTGCCAGGTTAGGATCTTCCTGGAGATTTTGCTTGTTCCTCTCATTCTAGCCAAAGCCTGAGATGAGATCCTGGGTAGGATGGGGAATCTGCTCTCAAGTCCCCTGGCTCCTGGTGAAGTTCCCCTTGTTTTCGGCTTTGTCAGGTGGCTGAAATACAATTCAAAAAGTTAGGCAGAGTCCCTCCATGCTTCTCTGGCAGCAAGTAAGGATGGGAAAGGGATCCAAGGAGGCACAAAGGCTGCCTTGAGCCTCAGTACAAGAGGTACTGGGCTGTGATCCTGCCCATCGCCTGCTCTGCCCTGCCAGCATCGAGGCTGCTGTATCCCATGCTGTTCCCCATCTGTGTCAGATGGCACGTGGTGGTACCAGTCCTTTGTCCCTGCGTCTCCCAAGCTGGGATGCGTACGCCGTGTGTCCTGAGGACCATCTTCCCATAGCTTCTAGTTCACAAGATGATGAGGGCTCCTCTTGTTGGGCAAGGTGCGACACGTCATCTATTCCCCGTCTATTGCTTTGGTGTGAGGGAAGTTAATTCCTCTCT
Organism: Tetrax tetrax; assembly: GCA_009806455.1. Taxonomy (NCBI): domain Eukaryota; kingdom Metazoa; phylum Chordata; class Aves; order Otidiformes; family Otididae; genus Tetrax; species Tetrax tetrax. Next base: position 300,905 of record WHYT01017184.1, on the reverse strand, counting down.
GGTTTTTGCTTAAACCTTGAGTGAGGGGATTTGCCAATTAAAATAGCTGCTCCTCGTGCAGGTTTCATGTGATACAAGAGCAGGGAGATACCCTCTCCGTCTCCCCTGTGACCCCTTCCCAGTTTGTTCAGTTTGCTGGGGACTGAGGTCTAGCTCTTGGGAGCGAGGAGGCGGCTGAGTCGAGGTTACATTTCAGGCTGTTTGGATAGGATAAGCCTTTCTTCCCTGTAATTGGGGGATTGGACTTGAGAGCTTTCTCAGATGTTAATCTGGAGACCCCAGAGAGGGTCAGGTTGGGTTATGGAGACATAATAGGAAATACTGCTGTGGCTGGTTTGGGTTATGTGGGATGGAGGGGGTATTCTGCAGCGTTCCTCTGCTGGGTTCCCACTGATGGGGCCTGCGTGGTGGGGTCAAGAAGCGGTCTCATCACAGCATCAAGTTGACTTGGTCTTTGCTGGGAGCGACCGTCTCTGAACTCTTTCCACCCCTGTAATCCTCCTCTTCCAGAGAACAGGGCCATGACCTCTCCTTTGCCAGAGGGAGGGGTGGGTGGTGCTGACCTGCTGCTGGAGCTTGTCTGCAGACAAGAGAACATAATTTTTTCAAATGGGTGTCATATCTCAAGGAACCTTGGGGTTGAAAAAGCTTCATATTCTGAACTGGTGTTTGGACTAAAATCTTCATCCTTGCTATCACGTGTCATGGCAGTCGTGGGGAAGGAGCTGATACATCCAAGAGGGGATCGTTTAGAGCAGGGAGCACGCGTGCAGTGGAGGTGTGTGCTTTCATCTGTGCCATGTGAGAGATGTATTTAAGGACGAATGTCACCTTGGTCCAGTCAGAGTCAGTGGATGAGCTTGTCCCTGTGGCCAAATGAGTGTTTCAGAGCTGTAAGGATGAGGAGTGTTGTACTGGAGCGGCATCACAAGAGGTATTGTAGAAGGGGAACCACCACGTTTATGCTGGAGAGCTGTTTGGTGTGTGGGTTAATGCCTCCTCCTGTTCCTGCGTGCTGTGTCCAGGAGCAGCTCTGCGGCACTGCTGGACACGAGTTCTGCTGATACAAGCCTGGCTCCAGGCGCCGGTCTGCAGCACTCCTTCCAGCCCTGGCTTCTTTTTATTAACAGGGAGATGACAGATAGGAGATGGTCATTAATTTAATAAAGGAAGTTTCTGATCACAACTACAGAAGCAAGGTCCTGAGGCTTTTTGTGGTGGTCTGATGATTCACCCTGATGAAATAGGGTGACTCTGGGATAGGAAATACCTCACTGGAGCTCGGAGCCTGGCAGTGGCTCCTCCTGCATAGCAGCCCAGCTCCTACAGTCATTCTGCCATCCTTGTCTGGATCCTATCTTTGAAACTGGCCTCACCAGTATGAACATTATGCCCACTGAGAACCTGAATTTCAGCTCCAGAGACCCATGGTCCTATGCAGCTGGGTCAGTTTGCTGGCTTTAATGAGACCTACTCTTTATTTCCCTGGTGCTGGCCCTGAACACGTGCTTGGGGTGATGCTGACGTCAGGAGTGTTGAGGTATGGCTGAGGGACCCGCTCTCCGTTGCCTCCTCTGTGGCACGCTCGCGTGTGCTGTGAGAGGAGAGCTTGGATGCAGTAAGAGATGATACTTGTCTCTTCTTTATCCTGTGCTGTCATCTGTGGAAATCAATAAATCTCACCAACTTCATTGTGCAGCCTGGGAAATTGAGGCCCTCAGCAGTAATGGCCGAAAATTGTGCGTGGACTCTCAATACAGAAGAGCTGCTTCAGAGCAAGGGGTTTAAATTAATGTGCAGTTAATATTTACTGGGATATCTTCTCTCAAGCCTCAAAAGTTCACCCTTGGCTTCAGATTACTTTCAGATCTCGATTTCCAGTTCCTCTAGACAACCTTTGCATCGTCTTGGTAGACGGAGAGATCAAACCCAGGTGAACGTTCCTGTCCTTCTGGGGACTGAGGCGAGCACAAGTGACAGCTACCCCCAGGCATCAAAGAGACCATTGGGTCTTCCCCATCCTGGGGCACAGCTCTCATGGATGGGGAGATGGCCATCCCATCTGGGTGCCCTGGAGAGGGCCAGACGTTGCGGGGACAACATGCAGTGGCCACAGAGACTGTTCCTGACTTCACTGGGGGGCTTTCTGCAGCCCTGTGGCTGCTGGAGCTCCCTCTGGCAGATGCCCCGGGATGGTGTCTGGCAGCACAGCCCCGTCTCAGCACCCTGCTTTCTGGAGACAGAGGCACAGGTCCTTATTTAAGCTGAAGAGCTTTCTTTGAAAGCTCCCAGACCTTTTCCAGTCCTCAAGAAAGAGCTCAGAAAAGCAGCAATAGCTGCTTAAAATTGGGCGCCATTGGCCCCCTGCTCTGCCTGGCCTCAGCTCCCAGCCTCCCTGCCCCTTCCCATCCCGAAAGCGAGCTCTTGCGGGAAGGCATGCTGGGGCTTGTTGGGAACGGGGCTGGAGAAGGGAGCGTGTGAGCTGGAAAGACGGCCTTTGATAGAGAGGGACACGGGAAGGCCGCCCGGTTGATCCAGGCGAGGTGGGTAGTCGTACAGGCGTTCATCTCTCACCCCAGCTGTGCACCATGGGGGTCGACTGCTTGGCATCTGCCTGCCTCCTCCAGCTGCAAACAGCTGGCACATTCCTTGAGAGCACCCCAAGCTGCACCGGCACTGACCCCACTTCAGCGCGACCGGGGCAGCCGGCTCCCTTCGTCTCTCGGCTGGGGGCTGATCCCTCACCCTGGGTGCTGCGGTGCCTGTGGGAAGGCTCTTCTCCACCCCCCGGTATCCCCCAAGCAGGGTCCCAGCGCAAGCCTGTTCCCTCCTCTCCACACGTACGGCGGCGGGCAGGCAGCGCAGTGGACTGGGCGGCAGAATTGGGGATGGGAAATGCCTTCCTCCCGCGCCCATCGGCTGACCCCCTCAAGCATGTGATAGGTTCCCTTTATCTGCTGGTATTGGTTATAAAACAGCCCAACTCTGTCCATAATCCCGTTAGAGCCTTTGACTCCTGCTCCCGTGACTCCTCGCAGCTCTAATTACCCATCAGCTCATCCTGATGATTAATGACTTGGTTCATCTTCAGTGGCACTGGTTTTACATGTGAAACCTGCATTCCCCCAACGATGACTTGTGCAAGGGGGAAACCAGCCCTGTTAAAAACCAACAGCACAGAAATGTGGCGTTGGCATTTTGCCTTCCTCTGGCCCTTCTGCATCCTCTCCATCCTCTCACTCACCTGCCCCTCAGCCTTTCATCTCAGAGACCAACCCTAATTGCCACGCGCTCTGACTTTGCTGTATTGTAACCCATAAATCACTGGGATGCACAGAGCATTTTTGTGCCCCTTAACAAAAGGAGGGGGATTTTTCCCCTCTGCTGCCTGTTTTACAAGTGACTAATTGCGTGAAGGCACCTTTGCAGCAATGACTTCATCAATTGCTCATCCTGCAGACGCACTGCTGGTTATGTGTGCCTGATCAGAATCCTACATTTATTAGGATTAATTTATTCTCCAATCATTTTTCTTCCGCCGCAAGGACAGGGGAATTGAGTGATGTTACTTGCTCAGCTACGTAAGCACGATTTCTTGCCTCATTACTGAGCCCGAGATATTTTTGTTACATGCTGAAACTTCTCCAAATGAGAATGAGTAATGCTAACGTCTCGGACAGAAGTGCTCCCGGGACGCTGGAGAAATCAAGTTGTTTCAGGGTGCTTACAAATTGGCTTTAGATCTTCATCATCTTCCTTCCTAGCTTTGCCCCCCGCATTTGTCCTGGGGTGCACGTCTGTATGAGCAATAGCATGTTCTGGGGCTTTGTACGAAGGGGCCGGGAGTGGGTAGGAGTCTGTTTCTCCCACCGAGGGACCATCCAAACCAGGGGTTCTTGCTCTCCGTTAGCAAATCCTTAGGAGGCTGCTGGCAAACCTGCTGGGTGCGTGGCTGAGCAGGAAGGACGTGGAAGGGCTGGCTGTATGGAAAAGGACATAGTGAAGAGAGGCTGAGCATCTCCGAGCGGGAGGCACGGTAACTGGTGAGGACAGAGAGCTGTAAACACAGGCAAATTTGCGCATTTTCTTAAAAGCTGTGGTCAAACCGTTTCGTAGGAGTACTGCCAGAAGCCCTCAACTCAACTGCTAACCTGTAGCCCCCAGAAGGATTCCTCTTTGAGGAGGGACAGAGCTTGTTTGCATGCAGGCAGGAATTTTGCCTTGGCTACTTCCAGTCTGGTGTTCATCTGCCCTTCATTCACTGCTGGCCCCAGTGAGTGCCTGGGGAGGGGGGAACTGCAGCCCATCTCATGGACCGACTGGGGGTCGTTTTGAACCAGAGCCAGGTTTAAGGCTGTGGTTTGGGGGAGCTGTGCTGGAGAGTCTCACCTGGGCGATGTGCAGTGCTGGGGTGAGGAGGTGCAGGAGAGGGGATGGAGAAGGGGCACCAGGATAGATGGTTTCCTTGGTTTCCTTCCCTTGTACCGTGAAGGAGTGCACCAGAGCCCCCGTTACAAGGGCTGGGAAAGCGCTCGTGCAGCACTGGGGAGCTCGGGTTTGGCAAGAGACCGGAGAAAAGTAGGTGACTGCATTGGAGGGGTTGGAGAGAGGGCAGCTCTGGACCTAAGAGGCGTACCAAAGCCCAGAGCTGCACAGAGGCGTGCTTGTTTTATTTTGCCAACAGCAGGCTGGCAAGACCTCGGCTGTTTTGATGGCCAATCTGCTGGATGTCCAACCTCTGTTCATGTTGCGTGTAATGGGGCCAGCTATTAATAAGCAGTGGCGCAGAGACCCGATCCCGGCTGGCGCAGAGCCCTGCAGTCCTGCACTCCCTCTGGCTCTGCAGCGGTGGGGGGCTTGGGTTGGGGTGGACGAGGAAGAGGGAGTGTTGCCGAAAAAACATGTCAAGAAGCAGAGGATGCTGGTAAATGTGGGGTTTTTGCCTACAGAGGGGGCTCCTGCACTGCCCGAGGCCATCCGGGCTGGGAAGGCAGGAGAAGGGATGGAGCGGCTGCCAGCTGACCTTTCTCAAACAGTTCATGGGTTTCCAGAGCAGCCGAGGTGTCAGCGGTGTAGAGCAGTCACAGCTTCCCAGTCGCTGGAGGAGGAAGGCAGGGGGCACTCGAAAGGGGAGGAAAAGGCTCCGTCCTGGAAGGGTGGAAACCTTGCAGCCCATTAACCGTTTCTCAGCGGGGAGAGACGGAGAGCAAACAAGGATCTGCTCTTCTCCTGCCCCCACCCTTTCTGCCCTTCTCTCTTTTGCCCCTGCCCACCTTTCTCTCCCAGCTCCACCAAGGCAGGACCTTGGTAGTGATGTTGAGAATTTAGGTGAAAAATCGGCTCTGCCCCACCGAGCTGAGCGGAGCAGCATGCTGGAAAGCAGAGCGTGCTCCACAGCCCGACAGTCCCCGTGGCTGTGTCTCTGTGCACAGCCCTCTGCTTTGACGAAGTCTCTGCAATCAGGCTTAATTAGTAGGCAGGGACCCACAGAAAAACCTCTTCCAGCCCTTTTTTAACCAGCATGTAGCGGGGTGCTCGGCATTGTCAGATCTTTACTCACGTTTGTCTCGAGCAAGGGACGGGGCTGAGTTCTCCACGACAGCCTAAAACTAAGACGCTCCCACTCATGGATGACAAAGCTTGGGAGTAAATTAGCAGGCAGAGCCTGTGAAACGAAATGTTTCCTTAAACGTTTCCATAAAAGCTAATTGGCCTGTAAGAGCAGCGTACCTGTGGGCATGCTGCCTCCTGGGGTTTGGGACTCGGGGACTCTATTCCTGCCTCAGATAATAATTTTCTGTGTGACTTTGAGCAGGTCATTTCAGTTCTTTGTGCCTTGGTTTCCCTCTCTCTGAAATGAGAAGAATACTCCCTTCCAGAGCGCTGATAAGGTTTAAGCACTAAAATTTTATTGCTCAGCTGAAGATCCTTGACAGAGGGATATTATGCAGATAGAAGGTTAATGATGATGACAGGGAGAGAATAAAAAAAGGAATTGCTGTTTTATTTTTATTTTGTTCTTTAAATGATGTTTAATAGCCAGTTTTTGATTTGGGAATAAAACCCAGTCCTCTGTGACTGCCAAATTATCTCACAAGCGCTGTTCTGCGTGCTCTTAAAGCTTGCAGAGAAAGCGAGGAGTGTACCCCTTCTCTCTCAGCAAAACGTGTTTTGAGCAGCTGATCTCCAGCAAGAGTTTTTATTTTCCCAATTAAATGGGAAATTAGGAACCTTGTCTTGATTCACAAATAATTGAGAGCACTTCCCAAGAGTCCTCCACGTGGTGTTGTGGGTCTGTTAGGAGCTGGTGGTCTCCGCTGGCGTGACAGCCCCATTGCACCAGGCGTGACGTGTGTTGAGGTGGCTCCTTGCCCACCTTCTGAGCGGGCCAAGGGGGATGGAGGGACCTGCTGAGGTTGAGTGGGAGGTCAGGCAGGCCCAGCGTGCACAACTTTAGCTCTGCTAGGGGGCATTAAAGGCTGAACAGAGCCATGACCCCTACAAATTAATCCCATGCCTTTCCAGAAGAATTTGTGGGCAAGCATGTCCCACCACTGTGGTGACCTGGAGAACCAAGGTGCGCATTCCAGGAAAAGAGCCTGTTAGTGTTCTCAGGGATGCTGTGAGCTGGGGTGGGTGCCCACCCAGCCTTTCGCTGGCCCCACAGTCCTGCCCACGGCGCCCAGCCTGGCTGCACCGCTGGCCACCCCGTTTTGTCATCCTCACCACATCTACCGTAGGCTGTAAATGTCAACCGCAGCGAAACCCAGCACAGTCTGCGGCTGAGTGTTTGCTTATTTATTTCTTTTTTCATTTGTTTTTTTCACAAACATTAGCTACATCAAGAATGCCACGTTCGTCACCCCCAAACTATTAACAAAAGTTAAGGTCACATTCATGGAATAGTTTTGGCTGGGGAAGAGAACAAAATAGAGGAGTTGGGTCCCCAGTGGGTGAAGCGTGGGGGCTGGAGGATGCTGGTTCCTCTCTTTCCGTTGGTTGTGGACAAGGGTTTCCCGTCTGGCTGACAATGTCCAGCCATGGGGTGGAGGTCGCATCTGTGAGGATGTATTCTTGGTGCTTGTGCTCTCGTTTTCCTACTGAATTCCGTCCACTTTGGGAGAAATACTTGATGAGATGTGGTTTGGTAGGGGAGGTAGTATCTTTTGTTAGGCCAACTCATATACCTGGAGAAGGAAATGGAAAAAGGACCAGCTTTTGAACGCACAGTCCTCCATTAGTCACCAGCCAATCCCAGTCGCCGTGCCTCTACCCTCCTGTGGTCTGATGGCTCATTTGAGAGGTGTGAGCCATTTGCCCATCTCCTCACACGCTATCGTACCGCTCTGGCTGCCCACGGAGCCTTCCTCTGACCTGTCCTGGAGGTGCTCTGGGTCCTGCTGCTTGCTCAGTGCTTATTCATACCAGGAATAAACCCAGCCCTTTTTTGACCTTAAGTGATGCTTTAGGATTTCTTTTATTTGTGGACCTTGGCTTGGCCTTCTGTCACTATTTGTCTCTCTGAAAAAAAAAGGATTCTGCTCTTTCAATCTCTACATCCAATTTGGAGGGGGGGATATTGCCAATCGGGGTCAGTAAATAGCTCATCTGACTTCGTAATCCTTAGCATTTAGATAGCGCTTTCCACCGCCAGAGCCCTCTGCAAACTCCCAGTAATCCTCCCAGCACCCCTCCAGTTAGGTAAGTATAACTAATCCCAAACAAATAGCTTCAGTGTGGAGCTAATGTAGAGAACGCAGAGGAGTAATTTAAGGTTTAAAAGAAAACTAGCGGGTAATCTCACAACAAAATTAGAAAAGAAGGGCAGAGAGAAGGGGAAAAGCCCGAGTTATTGAATGTGAAAGTTAAATCAGACTTGAACACAATGTTAATTTGCATTTCAAGTAGCCAGTTTGGCTGCAAATATTACAACTATTTAGTGTAGGTCTTGCTGTTTGGAGGTGTATAAAATACATCAAAGCTCCAATAACACGTAAAATAAATTAAATCCAGTTAGAGGCTTGGATTTCCAGTTCTGAAGGCTCAACAGGCCACCTCCCATCTACTTTCCAGTGTCAGCTGTGGGTGCTGGACTAGACCTAGGGCTCCAGCAGACCAAGTCTGTGAAAACACATGAGTTTGTGCAAGTATTTGCCCGTCCAGGAAGTCTTCTCCCAGGCTGAGTGACTGAGCTGACGGTTTCTCTGTGCGTATCCTCTGAATGGGTCTTCTCATGTATGGACTTCAAAAGATGACCACTGTTTAGATGCACTTCTTTGGTTTTCTTGCACCCATGCATTGCAATTGCAACCAGTCACTGTGTCATTAAGATGTTGTGTGATCAATCAGGGTTTTACAGAGAGATTTAGCTGCAGATGCCACTGCAAACCACAACTATAGAGCATCATAAGGGCTTTTTACGGCGTTTTCATTGCTCCTGAGCATGTGTGACCCCGGGTGAGCGCTGGCCAGGCTGCGGGCAGGACCAAGTTGTGCTGTGTGGGGTCCTGGTGTGGGAGAGGGCTTAGACTGCATGGGGCAGAGGGTGCCAAGAGGGGCTAGGAGTCCTGTCTGGGGCATCTCAGGAGTGGAGACCAAGAGTGGGACGAGCTGTGGTCCAGGCCAGGCTAAGCTATGTTAGCAGAACTGCAGAGGATACCCTCCAGGTGCTTTTCTCCCTTAAACTCACCTAAATCCAAAATCCACTGCCTCCTGCCACAGGTATTTCTGAGCAATCACTATTTACCTCAGACTTCTCTTCCCCTCCATCCTCAGCCCCGTGTTTTGAAAGGAGAGTAATGAAACATGCCTGAAGAGCACCAGGCATGACCATTACCACAGAGCAGGCTTAGAAGAGACCCCACCTCTCCCTCATGCCCCCCACCACCCGCCATACCTCTCGGCTGTGAACTTCTCAAGAAGAAAGAAAAATAAAGGTTTGGCAGGTCTGTTCGTACCATGTAAAATTGAATTAGTGGAGGTATGTGAGGAACATGGCTCGATTTCCATGGGGATGAGGAGATCTTTATCATCGCCACCCCCCCCCCCAGGATTATCCCATGCAGCACAAAGCTGCTTACAGCGCTGGTGGGTGGGCATCCCCCCGTGAGCCTTGGTGGGGTAAAGTCAGGGTGACATCTGAGTTGGACTGGCCTTGCTGGTTTTAGCTGAGGTGACAAAGTGAAAGGGGAGAACAGATCCGGGGAAACAGAGCTGAACATCTGCAGAGGTGCAGATTGGAGATGGGATGGGCGATAGGAGCCAGGAACCCCCCTGTTGTTTTCTGCTCCCTCCCCTTTGACAAGGTTCAGCACCTTTTGATGCCCTTTGACAAACCCGTGGAGTCTGAGGAGGCCCTGAGCTGTGGCTGGGCCGGGAGGGACTGTGGCAGGGGAAAGCAATTGGAGGAGGTTGCGTCCTAGTCCTAATCCCAAAAATAACAATCCCGCTTTCCCTATCCACTGCTGATGAGCTCCACCTCCCTCTGCATTCAGTGACAGCTGAGAAAATGTCCAGGACAGGACCTGTAGAGGTGTTAGCCCTGTTGCAAAGGGATTATCATCTCTCTGTCCTGGAAAGGTCCCTGCAACCCATCCGAAAGCTCACCCAGCCCAGCGCACCCCCGTCAAACCTCAGGGAAGGGCTGAGGCTTCAGCCGGCGCGTGGGTGGCAGCACCACAGGACGGACGTGACGGTGCTAATGATGGGGGAGCGATGGGAAAGCAATCCCAGCTTTCTGGGCTGTCGGGCTCCACGTTCACCGCCATGGGCTGTGAAGTGCAACATGGGAAGGAAAAGCGAGAGGGAAGAGCCCTGTTTGCACACACGCCCCTGCGCAGGCGAGCCAAGCTCAGGGGCCAGGCAGCCGGGAGCGAGCGGCCTCTTTGCTTCCTCCCTCTCCACCCTGGAGGGACGTGGCTGGGTGGAGATCTGGCCAAACATCTCGTCTTCTCGCTCATAAGCACAGCTGAGCTGGGGCAACTGGTATCTAGCACCGGCGTGGTTCTGGCGTCTGCAGCAGGGAGAAGCAGTGAGGGCCAGAAAGAAAGTCTTTGAATGGGATGGGAGGACATATGGGATGGGTGTGCTGTGGCTTTCGGATGTGCAGGACAGAGTTTAAAGTGGAGTCTCACCACGTCAGGTGGGAAGGTATCTTCTCCTGGCATGGACAGCATGGGAAGAGATACAGGGCCAAGGGAAAGGGGCTGCTCAGGACACAAGGGCGCCCGGAAAGAGGAGAGGGGAGTCACGGGCACGCAGTGCAGCATCGCCCGGGACAGTGAGCCTGCACAGGGCATGAGAGGTCCTGCGTGGGCAGCCGATGGGGCGGGGAGACTGGAGAAGCCACCCAGCCCTTTGGTCCTCCCTCCTCTGTCAGATCTGCCACTCGCGGCCTCTTTTTTCCCACCTCGGGGTGATTTGTCCTCTGCTCCCTGCGGGAAGGCAACGGCCCAGTTCTCAAGAGCGGCCCTGCCAGATCAGCTCGTTGAGACCTGCCCATCCCAGGCTGGGAAAACCAGGCCCAAAAATGCCATGCGATGAGCAAATGTTCCCTTTGGGTTACTGCCCGTGCTGAGTATCGCAGGCCAGGCTCCGTCAGCACTGACCCACGCGCTGCGCGCCGACAAGCCTCGTTTTTTATAATTCGGAAAAGCCTGTTTCCTTTAGGTGTGAGCCTTCGCCATCTTAAAAGTTAAATTTCTTATTTTCCGGAGACCTGGGCACAATCTCTATGACCGGGATGCTTCTTGATTGAGCCTGGCCCCTTAGGGCTTCTTTCACACCTCTGTTGTTCCCCAGAATGGCACCCAGGGGTCTAAACACCAATGTTTTACTTCTGCGATGAGGAGCTGCCCTCTTTCCAGCATGAGTAGCTGCTGGTAACCACACACTACTCCTATATGGCACCTGTGTGCAAGGATCACGCAAAAGTTGTCCTCTAAGCATCCTCCAGAATGAGTGAGAGGTCTACAAGGGGCATTTGGGGAGCTGCTGGGGTGCCCTTGCTGGAGCACATCACCCCTTGACCCCCTTCAGCAAGAGAGGGTTGCAGTAGATCGGTTCAGTGCTGCACGTTTGGGGAATGGGTGCTGTGGAAAAGCAGAGCAGGATTTCGCCCCCCCCTTGCTGGTTTGCGTAGCACTGTGGGCTGCATCGGCAACGGAGCCAGAACCAAAACTCACTGCTGCCTTTGGGCGCCGCTGGCTGCTCCCGCTCCCCATCCAAGGCAGCTTCTCCTGTATCCCATGTCCTGGCAGGGCCCCTTTTTGATACCAACACGAAACAAGGTAGGAAAACAAGCTTTGATCTCCAGGCTCTCAAAGGGTTAAAAACAACCCCGTGCATGGGCACGGTTCTGCTGCCCAGGGGCCCCTCGGTGCTGAGCCGGGCAGGATGGGGAGCTCAGGGGCCGCTGTGCCAGCTCAAGCCCTTGGCATTTGTTTGCCCACCGCACGCCTTCCCTCATCCTCGGGAAGCAGCGCCCGCAGCCCTTTTGCTTGTTTGGTTTCCTCCTGTAACCAGCCTGTTTATTGTTCTGAAAAGGTTAAATCGGTCAGGAGAAAAAAAAAAAATGATAGATTTTTTTTTTTCTTCCCCTTTCTAATGAGAGTCTGGGGACCTTTTCCCTGCTGACGTCAGAGTCGGATCCAATAGCCTTCGCAGTGAGGCCTGATTTGCAAAGGACACCCTGGGGAAAAGCAAAAATCTTGGTGAAACCTTTAAACAGAAAAAAGCACCCTTTGAGACGATTTTCTACTGCTTTTATGTCCTGATTTCACCTTCTAATTACTAATTCCTTATTTTTCTATTTCCACCCCCCGCCCCAGCCAAGGGAAGGCGGAGGCGGGGGGTATTTGCAGCCCCCCGTGCGCGCAGGCGCTCCCCGGCTCTCCCCGCGCTTGGCTCTCCCCCCCAGCTGCCATGCGAGGAGAAGCCAAGCCCGAGCAGCTGGGCCGCTCCGTCCCGCCTTGGCCGGGAAGCCGAGGGGGCCCCGTCTGGGTCGCTCTGCACGCAGGCAGCACCGGCCCTGCCATTCGCCGTGCCTCGCCGTTCACCGTGCCGCAGGACGGCGTGGTGCCCGTCAGGCTGTATCGGCGACCTCCGATCGTTGAGCGCGTCCCGAGGGCCATGGGTGGCCATCGCCACCTCCATCATTCCCCAAGGCAGGAGCGGGCAGCGCCAAGGTGGAGTTGTGGCTCTGCCTGTGCTCTTGCCCGGCCGGGCTTTCGGAGCAAGAGCTCTCCCGTGTCGTCCCCAAACCGGGCCCCGTAGCCGTGCCTTGTCCCCACAGCCAGACCAGCGAGGATGGAGGTGGCAGGGACGTAACTTTAGCTTGCCGAACGCCACGCTGGGGAAAGATGCCGGAGTATCCTGCCTGGAGACCGATGTCCTGTGTTTACAGCGATGCCCGCGCACTCAGGAGGTGCTGGTGGGGTGTCACAGGGGAGCTCTTGGCTGGACGTGGCATTTCTGAGATGCTGCTGTGGTCACCATGGCTCCCTCGGTGCCGCAGTCCATGGGTGGCTGTGGCCATGGTCAGGAATTTGACTCAATGCTCTTAATTACCACGCCGGAAAAAACAATGACTTGTGATCCCGTGTGCTGGGCTGGCCTGAAACACGCTCCGTGGGGCGAAGGGCTCCTTACGCACAGCTGAGTCGTTTCATACCCTCTGAGTAGAGATTCTGTTTTAGCAGAAACATTTTACATTTACCATTAAAAGTTTAGCTATTTCTTTCCTCCCTGCCCTGGGATGGAGGATCCCAGCAGCCTTGCAGCACCAGAGCTGCTCTTCAAACCTCTGCCCACCGTTCCTGCGTGGCTGAGGTGAGCAGGAGCCCACCAGCCCTCCAACCGCGGTCAAGAGATGACCTCAGGGTGCCCATTTCCCCTCCTGCCTGAGCAGGGGACCCTGGGATGTGTGAGCACACCCAGGCCTCCTGGACTGTTTCTTTGGTGGTTTTCTGGGTGGCTTGTTTGCCATTTTTGGGGGCGTTCAGAGGAAGATGTCTCATCCTCATTATGACTGGACGCAGTGAGGTTTGCTGGGCTTGGAGGTTGCTTGTTTGGAGAATGCAGAGTAATGCTAGCCACAGGGTGATGACGTTTGCTTACTCGCCCGTGTCCCGGACACAAAGCTCATCTGCTTCCCCCGGGTGTTGAGGTGGCTGCACTTTGCGGGGGCTGTGGTGCGGGTGCGGGGGGTGCAGCTGCCCAGCACCGGGTGCTTCCTCAGAGGACAGAGACAGCAGTGTTTGAGTCCCAACAAAAAACCTGAGATTCAAACAGTACAGCTCAACAGAGATTCAGTTGTGGTTCCAAACTTCATGGCCATCTCTTCCTAACGAGTTGAATCTTTTCCTGTTCTGAATACATCCAAACTCTGAGCAAGCTCAGCTTCTGCTCTGGCTCTTAAGCCAAGCTTTGTAGATTCCATCTCTCTCCATTCTTCTGCTTTGCTCTGGACAGGTTTCAGGACTAAGTAGAAGATCTGGGTCCAACAGCCATGCTTTCCTTATCCTCCCCAAAGCTTTTCCTGTCTGGCAGCAGTGGGACCACTTGGGTTTTGCATACTGAGCCCAGTCTAACTCCTTTGCTCTGCTCCAGGCTGCAGGGTGAAGTGCCCAGGTGTCTGCACAGACACTGGCGTAGGGGGACGATTGCACCCCACCGACGCAATTAGCAGGCCTTGCTATGAACCTCTAATTAGTATTGTATTGCCTACTAAGTGTAGACTGACTATGCATTCAACCGACTGCAAATGTCCTTGGTTTGCCAAACCTGTTTGTTCCTCTGCTGAGTGCTGGCAGTGGGGAAATCCTGCTGGGGAAAAGCGTCTCCTGGAAAAAGAAATCCCTCCATGACGTGATCTTGGGAGGGTCTGTGTGTGGGGCTCTGGTAGCACGCAGGACTCTGCACTGCAGACCAAGTACCTCTGCAGTAAGGCAGGTACCCGTGCAGGGTGGAAAGAGGCTTTGTAAGACACAGAGGACAGGGCTGTATTGTGATGAAAAAAAAAGCCCAGGATCTCGTCTGTCTATCTTAAGGCAAGATTTCCTTCGTTGCTCTTTGGAGTGATGAAATAAGTGGCTGGCTGAGGGTAGGTGTGTGATGATGAAGGACCCAGAAGTGATTTAATCTTTCCTGCTGTGTGCAGTCCTGAGGATGCTCCTTTGGGAGGAGGTCACAGGAAAGGGCCAACAGGGAAACCCAGCAAAGCCCTGCAGTGGTTTAGGCACGTGCCGTGCTGTGCTTTGCCACGGCAGCAGCTGGTGGCAGGTCTGGGGACAGCCCCGTGTCCCCAAGGCAGCTGTTGTGGCACAGAGAGGTGAGGCAGTGGGGCTGCAAGTCACGGCACTAGCTCCCCAGCCCTGACCCTCTCTCCGTGGCACCCCAGCCACCGGCAACTCAGCTCAGCCTCTGAACAACCACTGTGGCTGCCTGCTCCCAGAAGAGCATCCCGGCTGCTGCGCTGGTTGAGCGAGGGGCTGGAGGGGACGAGCGCAGTGGCGTGGCGCAGGTAGATGAGGAGGTCCTGGTGATGGCTCATGCCGGGCTGCAGCCTCAGCTGTCTTTTCACCATGCTTCTCACTGGAATCCTGCTGTCCAGCCAAGTTTGTCTCTAAACAGCCATGATACGTTGGGGAGGTTGCGAGCATCCTCCAGCTGCCCCTCCTCTTTGTTTTCCCTCATCTCTCTTTTTTTCTTCCTCCCCCCCTAGCCCCAGCATCCCTTTCTGCTGCTGCTTCTCACTTTGGAGTTACCTTCAGCAAACACCGCTGCATCCTACCCGAGCCAGGCGAAAAAGCAGCTCCAGCCCCGTGGCCAAATGTAGGCTTAGAGGCACAGCACAGACACAGCTCCATTAAGCCAGGCTGAGCCTTACGGGAATCGTTCCTGGCCCAGGCTTGAAAAACAAATATAGCACGTTGGTTTGCTTTGGCTGCGCCAGGAGGGTCACACAGGGACACAGGTTTGCTGTTCTGATGGGAGGCAAGGTCCAAAGAGCGGCGTCATAGGCTGGAAAGCCGTGGAAATGGTATGTCATTATTTACATGTCAGGGACGGAGCCAGCGGAGGCTGAGGATGGGCTCGTAGGAACGGGCCGGGTTTGCGCTCGTCACGTGCGGGAGAGACGTGGGGGCTGGTGGGGCCTCGGCTGCGTGTTCAACGAAGAGGCGGGCAGCGTCCCACGAAGGGCGGGCAGCGTCCCGGCCATCGAAGCTCATGTCGCTCCTCTACGCCCGCTTGGCTGTCCCAGCGCACGGCAGCTCCGCACCATCGAGGCACCCAAAGGGGTGCTGGGTTTTAGCGGAGGTTTGACCATCGCGAGCCTGATCGGGGTGTTTCTCCTGCCTTGGGTCCAGCCAGGGGAGCTGACAATGACGCTTCCATCCAGGAAACTTTCTGGGCTGCCTCAGACACTGGATTTATTCTGCCTCTTGCCACACAACCTGGGCAGATAAGACTTTTCTCCCAGTTTTGCTGCATCTAAATTATTGAAATAGCCAGTTCTTTGGGGTGGGAATTATTCATCCATAAAGCATCCAGCATGTGTTGGTTATTATTTGGAGATGTTATTGCGAGTCAAATGCGCAGGAATAATTTATGCTGGAGCTGGAGCTGACCTTTGTCCACCAAGGAAACCAACCTGAAAAGGGAAACCAGTGACGCCATCCATTCTGTTTACTGACAGTTTGGCTTTTTGCTGGCGTGCTTTCAACCACCAAAAAAAGTCAGTTAGTGGATTTTCTATAAGTCCACACAGATATAGTGTGTAAACACGATGTGGAAGCACAGGGCTTAATTCTGTATCTTTGTTGTGTGTGTCTATTTATATACATTTAAAAATGCAAGCCTCGGGTTTGCAAAATTAATATCTAAATTATTTTCTGTGTGCGTGCTTTCTGTTTATGACCAAAACACAACTTCATTTTCTTTCATAACCCAGCATTTAACTGAAAAACAAAAAGCCATGAATCTAGATTATATATAAAAATTCATCCTATCATCTGAAGCTTACACTAGACTAAGAGCAGGTGGGGGGGAAAATGCCTGAAAGTAAATTTACCATTTTTATTTCTGTGTTTGGGGTCGAGGGGGTGGAGAAATGCAACTAGTACCAAGATTCAGTCTTTGATTTTATTTCTTGTCTTTACGCCTCCGCTGGGTGATTTCGGCGCCGGTTGCTAGCCCCGGCCGGGAGGTGGGCACAGACGTGCCTGTGGGCACGCACGTGTGCGCGCACAATCCCTCTCCTCTCTTTCCTGCTCACGTCCAGCCCAGCCCGTGCAGACGGCTCTTTAACTGTTCAGTCATCACCTTATAAATAGCTTTTCCTTCGCGTGCTTGGCCGAGTCCGTAACGTGGCGAGCGATACCCGGAGCTCCTTGGATCCCGCTTGCAGGTTTGCCGCTGATGTGTTGGAGTTTGAGCTGTTGCTTCGCCCCTTAGGTCCTGATTCATCCTTTGGTTTGCTCTTTTGGGATCGGGAATTGCCCGGAACAGGCATCGTGTCTACATGCCCAGCACAAACATGTTAATTAAACCCGTGGAGGGCCTGGATATTTGGTCTGAAGGGAGCAGCGGTGTGTGTGCATATATACGTGTAAATATACACAATATGCGTGTATTTAATTACAACGAAAGGGAACAGTTCCCCTTCTTTCCCTCCTGTAATCATTTCAAATATTCTGTTAAATAACATTTCCACTTTACAGCCCCCTACCTCCCCTCCCTGGCCCTCATAAAACCCACAGAGGGTGAATTCAGTGGCTTTGTTGTGCAAAAGGGTGTGTGTGTTTGTGTTTTAAAAGCTTTATATTTTTAACCTTTGATGATTGTCTTTTAAAAAAAAGTGGCTTTGAAAGCTAAAATTGCGTCATTCCATTCCAAAAATGTCACAACGGGGTGGTTTCAACACTGTCAAAGGGATTGCCTCGCTCTCTTTCCTCTAACCCCAGATTTCTTTGACCTGTACACCTGATTCTAAACTTGTTATTTTGAACCAGAAGGTCTTTTTTTACTGGACAACTGGTTTTGCCCTAGTATTCCTAACCAGTCCTGCTCATAACGGCAGCCTGGTCTCTTGGGAGATCCTGTTGTTCATTGGGGGTGGCCCGAGCCCTTTGCTGGGGTGGGGAGGATGCCAGTTTTAGGACCCTTTGCGTTGCAGAGGTGAGCAGCAGAGGCTCTTGGGCTTGGGCACGTCCCCAAGCCACGTCCCACCACCCACTGCCCCACGTGCATGGAGCTTCCCTGCGTTTCCCTCTGCCAATTCAAGGCAGAGGTGGGTCAAACATCAAACACCACCAAGAGCTGCTGGACCACGAGCCACACACCGGGACCGCCTGCACTGAGCTGGGCGTGAGCACATGTGTGCAGGTGCACGCTCTTAGCATCTATTTATTATTTTGTGTTTTTGCAAGCCCTTAGCTTTCCCAGGTCAGCCAAGAACATGTCCTCCTCCTCCTGTACCACAGCTCCCCGCTGGCTTGGCTCACCGAAGGGTTTTCATGTTTGCTCCTGTGGTCTCTCAAGACGAAAGGGCTGGGATTTCTCCAAGCCCAGGAGGTTTTTGTTTTGGTTTTGTTTGCCTTGTCCTTGCAAGGTGAGCTGTTCCAGCTGACACGACGTGCCTTTGGACATCTCCTTCCCACGCCCGTTCCTCGTGCGGAAACCCCGCCATCCCTCCCCGGGTGTCTGCAAGCAGCAGGAGCCCCTCTTGGCCGCCCTGAACCCTGCGTCGTGAACGTGCTCGGAAATAGCTCCAGCAGCACCTTTCTTAAATCATGTGTTTTACACGCAGCCTTGATGTTCATTGGGAGGCAACTGGAATGGCTGGGAGGGATTTACCAGGTCCAAATTCACTTGACAGAAAAACAAAATTCCAGCGTAATTTTAACCAGCTGTGGTGGGAGAGTGAAAGAGAGAGAGAGGCAAGGAGAAGGAAAGCTCGGTGTGCGGGGGGAGCACGCGGCAGGGGAGGTCGGTGGTGGTGCGGACGGGCTGCGTTGAGCAGCGTTTGTGCGAAGAGGAGCCCTGGGAGGCCACCACCTCATGGGCTGGTGGCGATGGGGACTCGGTGTCTGCCCTTCCCCACGGTGGCCGTTGCCTCGTCGCTGTCGTAGGAGATGATGCCGATGGCAACGAGGCAGCGCTGGGGTTGCTTTGTCCTCCTGAGCCCTCGTGGCATCGCTGCTCGTTGCCCGGCTGGGCGGAGGGGGTAATGCACTTTCCCTCGCCAAACTGGGTGAATTCATACTGGATTCATAGCATCTTCGGTACCTCAGTGGAGAGTGTGTCCAAAAAAATGCCTAAAAGTTCAGCTGATGTTTAAAAAGAGGAAAAAAAAAGCTTGAAGAGCTTAAAGAGCCTTTGTTTTTGTTTTCTTTGGGATTACGGAATGAGGATAGCATATCCTCCAAAGTCGTATGGCAAACAAACATGTTTATTTTCAGTATGATTTTAAATTTAATTTAAATAATGTAAATAATATATTTTATAGCGTAATAATGTATTTTATACACGTATGTGTTGTGTGCATTTTGTAGGTGTGATTGGAACAATGCAATTTTAAATTAAGTATGAGCTTTTCTTAAGTCTAACTTTGTGAGAATACGTGTTCATTATTTGAAAAGTTAGAGAACTTACAAAGAGAGATTTTTTTTTTTCAACAACCTGAAATGTTTAAAGACATTTTTATTATGTTTTCCATCCCCTGTTCCTGTTTTAGGCTGCATGTACCAAGCAAGTCCAACATCTGATGAATCTGGGGACTCCTGTTTGAACCCAATTGCTACGTAATAATTTTTCCACGTACATAAAACATAAGTACAGCTTCAACCTCTCCAGCAAGCTGCTGCTGAATAGCTCATTGAAACCAAGGAGATCTCAGGCGTACGCAAAGCTGTGCCCCTGTTGAGATTTTGCAGGATCAGGGCTATGTGTTATGATGCATAAACGTTGGTAAAAATGAGTTCTTGTAGGACATAAATAGAAGAGAACATTCACACCATTTACAAGAAAAAAACATGGCGTTCTTGCTGGTAAAAGTACCGAACTGAATGCTGTCCTGTGGGGAGGGACCTTCTGCTTAATGGAGAAGAATTTCCTTGGAGATAAGCTGAGCATCCTGAGCTTCCTGGTGATACTTTCCATGAAAGTATAGCAAGTATTTTTATTTTACTTTGATTTACTTAAAAAAAAAAACCAGTAGCACAGCATGCAGCTTCGTTCTTTGTTTTCTGAAGGCTTCTGTGTGTGCCGAACTCAAGGCAAGGAATACAGTGTGGTGGGGTTGGGCTGGAGCAGGAGGGCCATGCAGCAAAGTTGGCAGAAGGTTGGAGAAATCTGCTTGAAATCAGGCTTTTGAGGGACAACTGTTGTAGATGTCGCGCAGCACGAGTGTAACAGAGTCCTTGTTTCTCCTTGTCTGCCTCGACAATGGTGGTGTTCTGCTCCTCAGTGCTGTCAGGGGATGTGCGGTCTGAGACAGTTGCGTGTGCCCATCTGCAAGTGTGGTAATTGTAGTTGTGGCTGATGTTCTTGGAGCTTCTGAAAACTGCAGAAGACACTGCTTGTCCCCTTGACGATGTGCTTACCCTCCTTCCTCAAATCCTTTCCCCCTAGATGTCAGTTTTGGGAAGGCAATTGCATGAGATTGGGTTTTGCATCTTCTGGAGATGGACATGTCTTCCTACCCAGGTGCAAGGTTCAGGTGAGTTCTGTCCAAGCCATAACCCCAGCCAGTGGTAGAAACTTTACAAACGTCAACCATGTGAAAAAGAAACCCAGTTAGAGTATGGTTAGACAACCTTCAGTGTTGGTATTGCTCCCCATATGTTGAGTGGTTTCTGAGATCTTGATTCAAAAGAGGCAAGCACTGAAAGGAGCTGTGTGACTGCTCCAGTGTCATCCAGGTACAAATGGTACCTCCTCTTCCTGGGAGCCTGAAGGCTCCTCGTTTGATGTGGTTTGAGATCCATGGGAGAAACATTTCTGCATTAAAGATGCCAACCGTGACAGGTGGCATTTAGCACACAGCCCAAAATGCGTCCTCTGGGCCCACTTTCTGTAACAGCTCTGCTGACCAGGTAACGTCGAGCTGCCTGTTGACTATCGCTTGTTCCTCTGGATGCGGGTGTTCTCACTACTCTTTGCAGTACATTACATGGTTTCTGTCAGACCAAATGGCCAAACCACACTTCATACAATTATTTTTTACCCCAATTGGCATGACTGACTTTGTTTCTATCTGTTCCTTCATGGCTGGGGAAGTTTTGAGTGAACTTGGGAGGCCTGAGGAGGGCAGCTTTGTCCTACACCAGACTGCGTTCTACCTACGGGACCATCTATTTGATTCAATCTTATTCAGTACCCAACAGGTTAGAAGCAAGGAGACAGAGAAATGGCAGCAAATGAGTTGGGATGTTGCTTTCCCATGGATTTCTGAGGTCCCCCTTTCCTCTGGCTGTCCTGGGGATGTTGACATCACCACTTCTGGAGATGCTTAAGTATGATTTAGCGTGAAACGACTGAGCTTAGATGTAACGTGTCTAAAAGGATCTACCTTCCCCTGGGAGCACAGAGGTGTTGACTCTCTCTGATCACTTAGTCCTGGGCTCTCACCCATGGATAGTTACGTTCTTCCATGGATCCTGAAGGCCAAGTTCTGCTGGAGCGGGAGGACTTGCAGGTGGACAGTGGTCAGCTCTTCACCTCGTGCTTTGTACAGCTGTTGCTGCGGCCACTCTTCAGTTTTCTGTCTAGGGAGAGTCGGAGACAGGGAAAAGAAAACCTTGACATAACTGTCCCTCCCTTCTGTGTTCGGTAGCAACAGTGAAATTCATGATCCATTCCTGTTGGCGCTGAGCTACCCTTGATGGCTTCTCGCAGGAACGCTTAGGACTTTGGCTTGGTCCAAGGGGTGATGTTAAGCAAAACACTTCGTACCTCGGCCAGTAGCGATCCCTGGACTTGGAGTCAGGCTGCTATGGTGACAGTCTCCCTTGAGATGCCTAAATCAGTTAGACAGGGACACATCATCTCTGGTCTCTCAACTTTTTCCCCGTTGCCCTCCCCCACCCCATCTAGCTGCATGTTATGTACAAGATACCTACCACTCCCAGCCGGTAATGACTTCCACATGGGGCTGGACCTTGTGGACAAATCCCCTGTAACAATAGGAAATGTTCCTTGGTCTCTCATTGTGTCTGTCTTTGGGAAGGAGGAGAAGGCGTTGACGACAAGCCGAAGAGCTCTAATATTCCTCCCGGACAGCTGATTAATTCCATCCTCTGCATCCGCTCTGGACCATCCCGCCCCGCCCCGCGCCTTCTGCTTTTTATTGTTCTCTCCACCTGGCTCCCTCTGGCAAGGAAACTGATGGGATTTCGTGCCACGTGGAGCTCCAAATGGAAAACCCGGACAGCGAGAGCCTCTGCTCCCCCCGCAGTCCAGGCCCAGTGGCTCTTGCTGGAGGAGGAGAGGCTGCACCTTCATCTCAGCCAAGACCGAGCGCTGGAACAGGGACGCAGCATTCCTCCCCGGCACGTCTGCTCCCGCCTGGGAGAGAAGAGACCTTGTCTTTTCCCACTCCTTCCCCTGGCATCGGGATAGCTCCTCTCTTTGCAGATGGCTGCAGACTTGCTCTCCCACTCAGACCTTCTTCCTTCACGTGTGGGCACGTTCCTGCTTAGAAACAATCCAGGCTCCTGGGCGAGGAGGTGCCCACCCGCGCCCAGAAAATTGCCTGCCCGTTGCCTGCTGCAAAGCCTCTCCTTGCTCATTCCTTCCCGTGCTCGTGTCATCTATTTGCTCGCACGTTGACATAGCGAGCGTTTGTGACGGCTCCCACGCCCAGCTGTGGTCACACATGCACGCAGGTTTGCACACTCGCTCGCACGCATCCCCTCGCTCTTTCACCACGGTCTGGTTTTGTCTTGCGTTCTTGCCATTCCCTCGCCAGACGCGCGCTCCAGCCTTGTTGCTCAGCTGTGATCCGTGGAAGATGGGGAAAAAAGAGAGACAAGGGCATTTTGATTATGATTATGGAGTTGATTTATTAGAATCATTTTAAAACACAAAGCCATCTGTGTGCCTCTTCCTCATCCAAGATTTAGAAAAGACCAAACCATTCATCTGACCCCCAGCTCTCCCTCCCCTCCTCTTCCCCCGCCTCATCCTCGCCTTCCATTCTCCTCTGTGGCTCTCTTGCCAAAACACTTGCCCGTACTTAATTCTCCTCCCAGAGAGACAATGCTTCGCATTCTTGTATTGGAAGCCAAAAAAGAAAGACAATTCTATTCTGTCTCTGCTTTGCAGCTTGGTCTGCTAAGTTGCTTTCCCGAGAGTCTGTGTTTAAAACAAGAAAAGATAAAGGGAAAGACAAGTTGGTGCTGAAAGGTGCTGGAACATCATGGCGTGGGGGGAACGTTTTCATTCACTCCACATATCAAACAGCCGCTGGCAGCCCGTCCCCAGGCGGAGCGAGTGGGATGGGAGCCTGTTCCAAAGGGCTCACCTTTAGGGAGGAAAGACGCCTTTGGACGCCATCTCCCATCCTTCCTTCGCTCCCTTTTGAGGGCCTTGGCTCCAGCCCCGGTTTTCGAGGGTTGAGGTGTGCTGACAGATTCTCTGAGCGGGATGAGCCAGTGGCTGAAGTCCAGAGCAGGAGGAGAGCCGAGGTCCGAGTTCCCTGGAATCGTGTTGTGACAAGCAGGAAGAGGCTCGTCCCTCCTCTTCCTCAGTGTTCCGCTTGATGCTGGTCCAGCCTCCCTGGGGTGCTGACATCAGAAGAGCTGTGATGATTTACACCTCTGGAGGACTTGCCTCTCCCCGCTGTGGCCAAGGCTTTTCACCTCCCTGTGCCTCCATTTTTTCTAGATCTGTGGTGCTTTAGGCATTTCTGTGGTCACCAGAAAGACTAAACCAGCGTCACCAGCTGGCAGTTAAGGATTTTGATGGTATAATGCTGTCATCCTTCTCATGAGGGCAGAAGGTAGGGAGCAGATCTGGAGCTCCTGTCTTTGGTGAAAGGAGAGCTAGAGGGAGTATGAGCACACGGTTTGTGTGAACTAGAAGTGCTCAAATGAAGTTTGGGATTACCTAATGCATGTTTAGCCTTTTCGTATTTACACATCAGGGAAACATTTTCCTCAGTTTTAGCAAATTAATTCGTAGGCAGTGTCCAGCATTTAAAATCGCAGTGATGGTGGGAGAAGGTCACAGGCGATGGCAATCGCAATCCTGAAGAGCAGTGTTCTGACTTTTATTTTATTTGTGTGTGCTTGGGTACAAACAAAACCTTTCTGGGTTTTGTTACTGTTCTTTTGAACCTCATCTTTCTGTATAAATCTTATTTTTATGTTGTTAGTTGTTCCCATATGAGATCTGACGTTTGTTATTTGATACTGGCAGAGGAGAATGAAACCTATTAATGAATGCTCATGGGTTCAACAGGATCCTAGGGAATAAGAGCAGGGCTTGTGAAAAGACCTGAGGATTTAGTGTCACTGTCATCTGCTCAAGCTCTTGAATCTCTTTATGGATCCCTTTCTATCTGCAGAATTGTCTGTCTTCAGTTTCCCTGGTTCCAGGTGTCTGTTCATCGAAGTCGATGACTTGCCTTCTTTGTTGTGCACTAAATCACCCAACTGCTGAGTGTCCTCCAGGACCTCTTCTCAATTCCCTTGTGTCTGCTTAGAAAAGATCAGCGTGACCTCATGCATTTCTTCTGTGAAGAAGGAAAAAAGGAGTTTTACTTAGAGCACAAAACCACTGTGGCCACTGCATGGCCGCTCTTTGCACTGCAGTTCCTCTCACTCATCTTCAGGAAGGACATCTTGTAGAGGAAGGACACCACTCAGCTAGACTAAAATCTGTCAGGAGTCCCAGGAAAGGGCTGGAAGAGATGATCTTCCGGGCCTAGAGCAGAATAACCCTGTTTAAACCAGCTGTGACGAGGGTCTGACCAGCAGCCTTCCCAGAGCATCCACGTCTGCGCTAACGTATGCGTCTATGCAAAGCCTGTAAAGATGACCTTCCACTTTGTGTCCTCAAATGAGGGAGGACAGGGAACGGCTGCATCCCACGGACTCTTCTTCTCGAATTGGAGTGCAAAGATCCCCGGTTGCTCCACGAATGCGAACCTCAGAAAGGGAATTTCCAGCCCATATTCCCGACTGTCTCAGCTTATCCCTTTTGATTTCTCTTAAACACGCCGTTCATCCCGGCTTCCCGTCCAACGCTGCTGTATCATGATTTAAACAGCTGCCACGTCCCACCCTCGAGGCAGCTGCGTCCCGGGGCTGTCTGGGGAGCGCAGGGCTCCTCGCCCCGACACCGGTCCCACTGCCCGAGCGCGATGGGGCCGTGGGCTGCAGATCTGTCTGGAGGGATGGGGCAGGGCTGTGCCAGGCCATCGCCCGGTCTTCCTTCATACTTCGCAGTCTGGTGCAGGGATGCCTTTTCTCCTCATTTTTTTCCATTCTCGTTTTTTTTTTTTATTATTTCTTTTTTTTTTCTTTTTCTCCTTTTTTTTTTTTTTTTTCCTTTCCATTGGTTGTTTGGATTAAGGGGCCTTAAAGGGGCCAGACATTTCTTGTGTTCTCTCATACCCTATAAATAACCAGCACCTCTCCAGTGCTCCAACTCCACCCTTCAGTTGCAGATTCCACTGTCTAGCTGCCACCACTCTGTATGGCCTTTTACACTCTTCCTTTCTATTTAATATGGAAATATTAGTAAAAAAAAAAAACCTTGTTGTCACCAATTCTCCAAGAGGAGGAGCGGGGAAAGGGAAAGAGAGGTGGGAGGTGGGAGGGGAGGACACAACCGTCCAAAAAAAGTATCAGAAGGAATGTTCTTCTCCCTCCCAGGTTTACAGCGATGCCTTTCCATCCCAAGTCATCTGTTTTGTTTTCCTTCTCCCTCAGCCTGAAAGTGCTGCAGCATTATCATGTAATGTTGCTTAATGTGACCAAAGGCTTCTGCGAGTCGCCTCGCGGACCGCAAGCATAGCCCGGATTCCAAGGCAGCGATGCCTGCAGCGTCTCATTAAAGTGGAGGACTTGCAGCCCTCTGTGTGTCCCATTAATAGTTGTTTTTTCATTTTCTTTTCTTCTTTGCCTCCCTTTTTTTTTTTTTTTTTTTTCCTCCCCCCAAGTGCATGCCACCACCCTGAGTGCCGGGCAGGGATTTTGTAACCACGCCGGCGTATCTGGGAGGTATGCATGGAATCTTTCAAGTGCTTGGTCAGTCCTCTGTGGTTTCCTTTGAGCAACTGCCCACCCTGCCAGCTCCCACCACCCCTTCCCTGACATGTAACTGGTTGCGCCATTCATGCCGGAGTTTCACATGACTCTTGTCTCCTTTGGGTTTCTTTCTGTTCCTTCCTCCTGGCACGGTTCCTGATGCTGGTGAAAGATCAGGGGGTAGTAGCCCTGAAGAATGGGGCAGTCTTGAAGACCGTGGAGTAGGCAGAGATAAAGGACAAGCTCTTACCTACCAAGTGCCCTGATCCAATTTAGGGAATGAGATGTAAGCCCCACTCGGTGCTGGATAGTGTTAAGAATTTGAGTGAGGGAAGTGGGATGCTCTAGCAGATGAAGGTCTGACTTTTTGCTCTACCTGAGATATTATTCCATCAGTATTTTATAGTGTTTTGTGGATTTTTTTTTCTCACCAACTATCTCCAGGGCAGGGAACTCTTGTTATTCCCATTTTGGAAATGTAGAGTTGAAGCATGCATCCCCGGAGATAACAGTTGCCTTGAGCATGGCTAGTTGCTTGGACTTTCCAGTCTGGTTGGTGCCCACTGGCCAGGATGAGCTCTTAGCCTGTGGGTACAAGCTCCCACGTCAGATGTCCATGTGGCTGGTGGGCTGTGCTGGCTGTGATTTTGATCAGAGAAGTTGAGACTACATGGATGGAAACGTGGACACGTGGGATGTCATCTCACAGTTCTCCTTCCTGAAACTCAGCCCCCATCCACATTTCAGTTGCTTCCTTGATGGTCTGTACAGTAGAAGAGTCTGACTATGAGACTGGTTGTTTCCATCAGGGTGTAGCTGTGTCTTGAGCCCTGGACACATCCTCATTAATGTCATCTGCCTAACCTGCATGTCCAGTGATGCATGGAGCTGCACAGATTTCCTCTACAGGAAATCGTCTCACTGCATCTTCGTTAACGTTGTCTGAGTGTGAGTAATCGCCCCTACCTTTCTGTTGTCTAAAGGAAGAACCTAACTGGATGCCTGTTTGGAGAGGGCCAAAGGGATTAATTTGGCAGCCTAAGAGCTGCCCTGCTTTCTGCTTGCACACCGTGCCAGTGGGGTTACCTGCTGAATGAATGGCAGCGTGCGGTTATTAACGCTTGCAATTAAAAAAAAAAATAATAGAGGAGAAACCCCAGTGTGCTAAACCAAGCAGGGCAGCAAGGCCTGTTCATGCAGAATGGGTCATGATTTACAAGACACTTCTAGATCATTTTGTTACTGGATTTTATTGTTTTCTTCTATGTTTTCCCTTTATGAGAGCTGAAACCTGCCCTGCAGAAGTCACTGATGTTCCCCAGACTGTTTCAGCAGGAGATGAGGGAAGTTCTTCCGTTGAGACACGTATCTCTACAGTGAGGTCTCTGTGCATTCACCTGTGGTGGTCTCGCAGAGCCCTCTTCATCCAGCGCAGCATCACCTGCAGCCCCTGCCCGTTCTGCGTTACCGTTGCATTCGTGCTTCGTGCAGGAGTTGCCTCTCCCCTGCCGCTGCAGCAGGCAGCTGGGGGACGTTAAGCAATGGTTTTCAGTCCCTGAACCAGCAGTGACGAAGCTGTGGGCTGCCATTTGCCTGGAGCACGCTCATCAGTGCTTCGGGAAAGATGTGTATGTGGTGTGGTCCAGGGCAGGAGCTGTGAGGGGCTGGAGCATCTCGGGGAACTCGGGAGAAGCCAAACAGCCTCTCTGCAGAGTGGGCGCAAGCCGAGTGTGTGCAAACTGAACTCCGATAGCCTTGCAGTGCTGCCAATTCGAATGAAATTTCTTCAGGGGGGACAAAGCCGTGTCATTAACACAGCGATCGCCGTTTCTGCCAAATGCCAAATCTCTGCTCCGAACACGGGCTTCACAACACAAGTTGTAAGTTAGTTTTGGTTTTTTTACTTTTTTTCTATTTTAACATGAGGAAAACTGTGGGTTTTTTTTCCCAAGCTGCCTTGTTGGAATTGGCTGGATTTGTTTTATCTGAAACCTTCCAAAAAAAATTCAGCCTGAGGCAGATACCCAGTGTGGAAAATTTCAACCCAAACAGTTAAAGTTTGGCAGTGTTGTAGGAGCCAAACATATGGAAAGTGCTGGGCCAGCGTGCTGGGGCCGTGCTACCTGCTCTGGGGGTGTTTTCATGGGTGTCCTCTTCTCAGGGAGCTGCCCTCGTGCGGAAATGCAGTGAGGGACAGAAGCACCCACACTGGGTTATGGGAATCTGCGTGCTTACCGTGAAATTGCTGTTCGTGGCGAGACCTTGCCTGGCCACCTTCGCAGAGATGCTGTGGTGAGGTGAGCCGGGGGAACTGGATCACACCTCGCTGGCATCAGGGCAGGGCTGGGAGGTGGTCTGCGGGAAGGATGGGTAACTGGAATGAGGGGAGGGATCCTCTCCTGCCTCTGGTCCCTCTTAGCAAAGGGTGACACTAGCTGGTGGCATTAACCCGTCAGAGCTCGCCTCCGAGGTGTGTGCTCGTACCCTGGTTGTACCCGTACGTATCTGCTGTGCTGGGGAGAGACTTCCAGCATGGGTGAGGAGTTGGTTTATGTTCCCTTCATGGCATCAGCATCTAACAGAGCCATGGTTTTGGATCAGGGGCCGGTGCTGTGGGGCAAGCACTGGGGAGCACTGTTTCTGTGCGAGATGCTGCCCAAAACCTTGTGACCCTCCACCTCTGCAGACCTCAAGACTCTTGCTGTTGGGTTCAGAAAGGAGTTTGTGAGCCTAGGCGGTCTTTTTGTTGTTGTTGTGTTTTTAGTGAAGCCTGCAGCCTTTTTGAGGAAGTGTTTAATCATGTCAGAGCCTGTTTGGGTCTCTCAGCAGGGCAGCACGTGGCATCAGGCATTTGTTTCCCCCAGGTCAGTGGTGGTGGGGCAGGAAGAGGGACTCTGCTCTCATCACCCTCCCCTCTCAGTTTCTGAACAAAACCTGGAACCAAGTGCCAAGTCTTTTCCCTGCCCACCCGTGTGCTTGTGCAGATGAACATTGTCCCCATCACCTCCACGGTGGCCGTGAGGCATCCTGTCACCTGTCTCAGCCCAGCCGCGTGGAAACAGCCACACACATGGGATAATGTGTTACTGCCAGACAACCTGAGTGATGGCTTCTCTTAATTAATCTGGCTTTCCTTCCTGCTCTTTTTTTTTTTTTTTTTCTTTTGGTCCCCAAAGCGTGGCAGAAACCACCAGACCCCATCAGATGTGTTGCATGGGCAGGGTGACATCAGCTCCTTTCCTCTGGGACTGTGCTTTACAGTCCGGCTGACATTTTTAGAGCCGGTTTTCATTAAAAGTGGCTTTTGAAAATGAGTAAGTAATAATTTGCTAAATCAGGCCCTGAATTGCTCAGTTTAACAAAGTATTACTTTTTTTTTTTTTTTTTTATAAGAATATGTGTGCAGGGAAGCCCAGTTTAATGAAAAATGGCCAGGTTGGATCAGGCTGGATCTTAATTCCAGTTGGATGTCACCACCATCTTCATCGTCATGGTTTAGTCACGTCCTTCTTTACATGTTAATTAAACTTATGTGTCAGTAGGGGTTGTAAGTACAACAAGTGTTTGGTGTTTGTTTTTTTGCTTTTGCAGTGTTGCTTTTACAGCATTTGTTTAGTTTTCATTCGATGCATAAAATATGAAGGGAACAAAAAACTCATGTGTATTGTGTCGTGTAATTAGACGGGTAACCAGATGTTAATTAATATATGAATATTGGGTTTATTTCCAATCGTCTGGCTGTGGTTTGAGCAAACCTATGTTCCCCAGCTGTTGCTACACGAGACAGAGAGCGAAAACAAAGCTGGGATTCAGCTGCTCCGGTCCAGGAGCGCAGACAATTGCCCCAGCTGAAAGAGGAGATGCCTTTTGGATGTGCTGTCCCCAGACACGGCACAGCAGTGTGACATTCTCCTTCTATCCAGTGGAGGGCAACAGGGGACACGCTCGCAGCCGTGTGCGTCCCACCAGTTTGGGGAGCCAGCGGTGCTGGGGCTTTGAAGCCCCATGGATATGCATCCAGGTTTCTCCTCCTGGACAGCACGGTCTCACTGAATTTCTGCTTCCAGGCCATGGTTGTTCATCCACCAGCTGTGTGGCTCTTGGAGGAGTCCCTGGAGATTTTCAAAACTCAACTGGATACCCCAAGCAGCTATGTCCTGGCTTTGAGATTGGCCTCATTTTGAAGAGGTTGGGCTGGAGATATTCTGTGAGTCAGGTAGCAGGCCACCACATTCAGCCTTTTGCTATCAAAGCATTTGATTCTTCTCTGTTTCAACTGGAAGACCCTTTCTAAGCAGATTCAAAAATATCCTTTCATTTTTCTCCAGCTCTCAATCCAGCAGCAACATGTGGTTGTGCTGTGGCCAGCCAATGCATCCAGATGTTCCTCCTCTTCCTCCTTTGTTGCTATCTGCAGAGGTGCAGACACCTGCTAACAAAAGAACTATTTTAATGCTTGTCTTTAAGTTGATTTGCATGTTTACATATTAAAATTCATTCCACTTGTATTACTATAGCCCTCAAGATCTTTTAATTTCTTTTGTCTGATCTCCTGTGCACCTATAATACCTTCCACTTCATCACTGCTAAAGTCAGCTGTATTTCCAGTGAGAAATAAGATTGATTACAAGCCTGATTGAGGAACTCTGCTAGTTATAACTCAGTTCCCATCGCTCTCTTCCCAGCATAGCCTCTATCATGTGTCCATTATTCAGTACCTTACCCGCTGTATAATTCTTCTGCTAATTCCCATCTTTTCAAGCTCACCTAATAATTACCCATGTTGTGTCATGGCTAGTGCCTCTTGCTACCCAGGTAAATTAGATTGTACCACGCTTCTCCCATCTAGGGACAGAGCTGTCTCATTGAAGAAATACATCAGGTTCCTCTCACATAATTTGCTAAACCTGGGGCTGCACTTTATTCTGCTCGTCTCCATGTCATTGATGATTCCTTCCTTTAAAAGAAGGAAACAGGAGAGCTCTTTAATGAGATATTTTTTTTTCTCAGAGCTGCACCTGTGCCTTGAATATCAGCAAGAAAGGCCAAGCCATTCCACCTCTTTGACCCGGTGCATGGTCCATAGATGCATTGACTTTCTCAAGGCGTCCTGTCTTCTGTAAAGTCAAGACGAAAGCCTGTGACTTTCTCTAAATTGCTTGTGAACTCCCTGACACTCTCTCTTTGTCTCTGTTTTCCCTTCTCTCGCCCCTCGCCGCCAGTAGCTGGCTTGAGGAGAATAACAGTGGAATCTCCCACATTGCTGTGGTCTGAGCAGGTTTCCCTCACATTATGTCTAAATAAATATTAATAAGAAAAATGGAATAAGAGCTCATTGACAAATTCGGCAAATATTTGCCTCTGCCTTCCCTTTCCAGCAAGCTGGCTCCCGGAGGAAAGTTTTGCCCTTTCTCAGAGCGGACTATTTGGGAAATAAACACTCGTTTTATTTTCTCGGAGGAGGAGGAAAATCAAAATAGCGTTATGGGGCCTGAAGCCCACATCTCACAATTTGTGTGGCTGGAAGGAACTTCACATCACAAGCTTGAAGAATGGCTTCTGTCTTTGCCTTCAAGTGGCCAGTTATCACAGAACTGGCCAGGATGGGCTCGAATGATCGCGTGGTGGCGTTCCTTAGTCCTCCAAGGATGGAGCGGTGGATCCCGCCATTCCCCTAACGAGGCTGACTAATTATTTATTACAAAGAAAGCTGCAGGAATCCAGAACGGAAACTACTCCCTAGGCCAGCTAGCTCACACCTAAGCATGCCAGGCTGCTTTCCCAGCAGAGCGCATGCCGGAGCAGTCGGAGCTGCTGCTGGGAGGTTCACGGGAGTGGGACCCAGGCTATTTTATGCACATGTGTGTGAGTGTGTCTCTGTGCCTGTATATATATGTGTGTATAAAAAGTGCGTGTGTGTGTATATTTTACTATGTTGAGCTATAAACTGTATGGGTTAGGTATGAATTAGAACCTTATAAAATATGTTTACTCATTCTGTGTAACTCAAAGCAGGGATTAAACAGTAGGAAAAACTGACCGGGATAATTTTCCAAGCAGAAAAAGTTTTACAGCTCACATTGTGAACTGGAAAGGGAGGAATTTTGTTTCTTTTTTTTAATGTAGGATTTTTTCAGAGCAAGTTTTTTGTTTGAATTTTTTTTGGTTATTAGATAAAAGGAGATGGGAGATGTCTGAGGAGGAAGGATGAGTGGAGGAACAGCAGGAGAGTGTTCTGGCAGGCAAAGTTCTCCCCAGGCACCTGAGCCCCACCCTCTTCTCCATCTCTTGGGACAATGTACTTTCTGTGCCGGTGGCATCCAGGAGGGCCTCCCCATAGCATGCCATGTTCCTAAGCAGGCCCTGCTTTTCTCATCTCCTTGAAGGCATCTTTTATGGGGAAAACAGAATCCATAATGC
The DNA here is from genome assembly GCA_009806455.1 of Tetrax tetrax. Lineage (NCBI taxonomy): Eukaryota > Metazoa > Chordata > Aves > Otidiformes > Otididae > Tetrax > Tetrax tetrax. The sequence goes on along the minus strand of WHYT01017184.1, from coordinate 269,229 downwards.
TGCCATGGTTAAAAGGTGCAGGAGAGGAGCGGTGGGAGTGGAAGCAGGAGGGAGGTCAGACTCCACTGAGCATCTCTGGCAGGGGAAGAAGAGAGGAAGGAGCAAGGGATGGGGATGGATTGAGGTCTTACAGCCTGTTTGCTCTCCTCATAAAGACTGCCCAAAGCACCAAGGGAATAATCTCACTATTACCAAGTGAATCATCCCAAGTCGGTTCCAGTTGAGTGGTGTTTGGTAAAAAGCAAGGTGCATGCCACCTGGAACCATTTCCTTTCTTATTTCCTCCCCTTCATAGCTACAACTTTCTTTCTCCACCCTCTTTTTGGTCTCTTCTGCCCTCTAGTTCTTGCTGCTTTGGTGAATCATCTCCGGCTTCAGGACTGGTGACCCGTGCACATTTAGCAGAGCCTGACTCACTTTTCTCCTCTACATGTTCTTTCCACAACCTTGGGAAGGTTGGGTTTCAGTTGTTGGGGTTTGCATTGGTTTGGTTGAGTTTTTTTTCCGCTTCACTTTATGAACATTTTCCAGGGGACCAGGGGAAGGGAGAGGAGAAGAGAGAACTGAGAGAGTTCATTGTTTGGGTAGTTTTCCCTACTGCTAAATGTCAACATCCTACGCTTGATGCTTAGGATAGGGAGTAGAGGGACTTCTATTTCAGGTTTTGCAAGGGATGGGAGAGACTCACCTTATCTCTCTAACATGGCCCAAGCGATGTTTGGGTTCTATTTATGGATCTGAAGAAAGGAGGGAAGCGATAACGTCGCTGCACGAGCTCCGGGTTGGCTACCTGGCACTGGCTTCCCTCATCAGCACAGATCCTGGAACAGCCCTGGAATCCATTTACCACTTGGCTTAATCCTGCTCTGCTCCTTCTGGGAATCTGTCTTTTGTCGTCTGAGTGGTAAGATGTTGCACAGTTACTGGTGATGACGTGTCTCCAACTAACCATCCTAGAGCAATCGGTGATCCTGGGGATGGGAAGCATGCCCGATAACCTGGCTTTGCCAAGGACATCTAGGAGTCAAACAACTCTTCCCACCATGGAGGGCCTTTGGTGAGCTGGGTTCCCGGGAGACATCCTCTCTCAGAGCTCTCCTGGCTACTAACAACTCCACTTTCCTGTGGATGCCAGGATTGATTTGTCTTGGTTTCTGGGAAACATGACTTAAAATTCCAAGCAGAAGGCATTCTTTCTGTGCCAGCGTCCTGCTGTGCGCTCACAGCAGGTATCCTCAGTGCCTGGAGTTTGCTTACTTGTAAAAAAGGGTTAATAGTCTTTCAGAGATGAAAGCCAGCTATTAGTAGTTAGAGATCTGGGCTGGGGCTCTGGGTTATAAACCTCAAATTTGCCTTCTGCCTGCTATCTTGAAAAAGTAATTTCCTTTCTTTGCATCCCTGCTCCTTCGCCTGCCGCCTCTCGTGACACTGCAGCCCTCTGCGCCGCGGGCGCGTATCGTAACGGAGCTCGCGTCTTGCCCAAGGGATGTGAATGCTGCCACGCTGTCGGAGGTATTAATGGCCTTTGTGAAGTACATTGAAGTCTGGGTGTCAGGAGCCTTGTTGACACGTGTTTTGTCCTCAAGGAAACAAAATCAGCTCAATTAAAAAAATCAGAGATTGTGTTCTGTCCTTGTGAGGAGCAGGACTGTGCAGCGGTGCAGGAAATCCTCTCACCTTGTAGTTTTAGTGGAAAAGGTGGAGCAGTTGCTGATGTTATGATAGATGCTGAAGCAGACTCCTCATGGCCAAGAGATTCCCAGTGCTTTCTCCTCTTCACTGACATGTGCATCAAAACTGTGAAGAAAAATGTTAACTTCATTCTGGGGAAATCAATAAGTGAACGATTCATTATCTGTGTTAAGAAAGCTCTTGTGAATTTACTCTAGAGATCCAGGTCAAGAACTGGTGTTAGTTCGTGCCTATGTCAGTCCTGCCCAAGTGGGTGTTTTCTAGCTTCTGAGTTTGGTCAGATAATTGCTTCATTTCTCAGTTTTGTCATGAAAATTGCATTTGGCTTCTCTTGTGCTACCTGCTTGAATAAATGGAGAGTTAGGAAAAGAGGCACAGTCAAATGACACACTTTCTAGTCTGAATTTGAGGGAACTGAACGTATCTACAAAAACATGTAGAACTCATTGTGTTTGCACAGGGTTTAACCTCGCTCCTGCGAGCATGTACGTTAGTTTATCTGGCACGCGAGTGTAATGGAACAGCTCACATGAATAAAGCTAAACATGTGTAAATGTTTGCAAGATATGGGTCAATAATTCTTGGGAAATCATAGCAAACCAGCTCTTTATTTTCTTATGCAGCGGTGTTCTCCAATCCATCTTAGACAAGTGATCTGAAATATCTGTAATAATCATTACGGTGCAGTTGTTCCAAAGAGCTCACAGCCAGGATGCAGGAACTCAGCTAGCGTAAATTGTTATTGTTCCATCGACTTCAAGGGAGCTACAGGAGATTTTATGAACTGAGGATCTGCCCCCGCATTCTCAAATGGCCAAAACTGCATATCAGGGCCAAAGAAGAGATCCGCTTCCTCGCGGGTTCCTCCATCAGGACCAATTTTTCTAAGTGTTTGTTGGCGAGCAGGCTGCGGATCTGGCTGTGGTTGTGCTGAGCCCTTTGGAATACACTGGTCCAAAGTCCTATCACTAATTCATCAGCACTTATGCTTACTACCTCTGTTTAGAATAAATGGGACCAAACAAAGAGTAGTTTCTCTAAGTTGGTTGCCACCACAGGTCCGCTTTCCAGCACTGGGCCATGGAGGGCAAGAAGGGACCAGGAGCAGGGTTAGGCAGCAGTGGCAGTACTGAAGAAGTTGACCCAAGAAGTAAAAAATTCCACTTTCCCAATAAGTGGAAGGAGAAGTGAAGCACAGATCAGCTGATGGCTTTTCAGCATAGGTTTAAAGTGATTTGATTTGACAAATCACCCGAGATTATTATGGTTTTAGTGATTAATTACGCCCTGTGTTTCTTTCTAGGAACCGTTCTTTCCCCCTCCTGCTAGTCTGGTATTTGCATCTGTTTGTAGGGCTTGATCTCCAGTGGTGCCAGTCAGCCAGGGGGGTTCTGTGGAGACTAAACTGCTGGAGTATTTGGTCATGCAGAGCTGAAAATGAAGATAAGAGGCTGCTCAGCAGAGCTGGAAATGAAGGACCTGACCCTGCTCTTTGGCAGGTCTGCCTTGCTTTCTTCATAGACTGTCATGTGCTAGGCAGGTTAGAAGTTTGCGTACTGGGAAAGTTTGTGTGTCAGAGGTGTTGTAGGTATCCCTTGGACTGGCCTTGTCCAATGTGTCCAGTCACCTTGTCATTGACCTTTCTTTAGGAAGGATCCCAGGATTTGTCCTTTGATACGTCTCATGTCAAAACTACTCTCTTTTAAGTGTGGTCATTTTAATCCCAGCAACAGATGGAACTTCCCAGTGCTCTGGACTGGTGGAGCCCGGCTCTTTGGTACCATCTTTGCATCCAAAATGTGAGGGTCATGTCCAGACTCTTTCCCCTAGGAACTAGAAGAATGCAATAGCATTGTGCATTTAAGAAGGAAGAGGTTTTGGTACAGGTTTTGTTGCCATCTCTGAAGTATCTGACACATTGATTTATGCTGTAGGATAGTGGCTCTGGGACTATAGCACGGCTGGTGGGATTCCTGGAGAACATAAGGCTCCATGTGGTTCCTGGATCTGCTAGGCTGCTGACTACAAGCCTTGGGGACCACCAAGTGGTCTGGACCACTGGTCAATTGTTTAGAAATCTCTAATTTAAAATAAGCTGAAAAGTAAAGGAAAGCAAGAATGAGGGTGGGAACTAGATCTGTGGTGATGGACAAAATCTTCTGCCAGACAAGAATTATCTGAGGACAAAGCTCATGTCTTTGCTTTGTGTCTGCAAAACTCCCAGCACAAATGGGTTCCCACTTTGCCTCGAAATCAAGTAACTATTTTAACATGCTGCAGAGCCCAAAGCACACTCCAAGGGAATAGATAAATTCACTTGGACTCTCCACCATGCTCATGTGAATACGTGGCTTTGAGATTGGAACTGGCTCATGCTTGGATGGCTCCAAGCATCGCAGAGTCAGCTGTGTCTGGCTGCGGTTGACCCATAGCAACCCAGTGAACCTTGAGAAATACTGGAGAGCTCGCAGCACAGAATGAAACACATTAATTCTCACTTTCCTCCAGCAGCGTGCTGCCTTGGGGTAGATGGAGGAGGTGATGCGTTTTTTACATGAGTTGGAGCGGTTTTTCTGAGGTCTTAGATATTGACTGTGAAAGAACTGTGATAAGCAGTCTGTGGAGAGCTCAGGTGAAGGAGCACTGAGTCCTGTTGATGACCCTAAAAGAAGAAAACACTCATGATTAGCCTTGTGCATCATGTTTTTAGAACATTGCAGCTCATCCAAATTAAGACCATTTCCTTCTGTTCGACTGGCTGCTCTTGATAAGAAAAGTGTGAGACAGCCCATCCTTCACTTCCACACGGTCACTCCGCATGCAGCAGGATGTGGCCCTGGAGAGCACCAGCGAAGCCATTCAAGGGACTTTAGTGGCACTGGAAGACAACTTTTGCTCTTAGTTCAGCTAAAACATTGCTCCTTAAATTTAGTTGTCTACCAATGCAGTCTTCCCTCTGCAGAGGAACTGGAAGGACCGGAGGAGAGGACATCATCGTTGTTAATGTGTCTGGTAGCATACAGACATAGGAAGCAAATTCTCCCCAAATTTGTAACTTAGGCAAGGTGAAATTGTTCAGACAAGTACTGTGGTTTGCACCTTTGGGCAAGTGAAGCACAAACTGTGCCCAAAGTTGCACAGCATCATCACTGGCTTTTCTGTTTCAGTCTGGACAACCTGTGCCCAGCCAGAGGGATTCCCAATGGACGTCTCTTTGAGAAAAGTCACGACAAAAAAAAATTACTTCAGAGGCTGCAGGCTTTTTGGGTGTGGGGCTTAGGCTCCTATCTAACACCAGAGGATGGCATACATGGATGCTCCCAGAATGTGGGCAGAAGATTTTTGAGTAACAGCTAGGCCTTTTTATTTCTTTTATAATCTGGCAAGCCGTGCAGGGAAGGAGGTTTTGACATCCTTCCACCAGCATCAGTAGGGACGGTTTGCTTTCAGTGATCTAGGCAGCGAGACAGACCATCTGCTGATGTAAATCGGAACAGCTCCACTGCCTGAAGTGATGTTACACTAATTTAAATCAGCCCATCGTCTCCAAGACAAACCACCTTTCACTGCCTTCCCCCGCCGAGCGCCAGACCCGAAGCACAGTGAACACAGGTACAACCTTGTTGTGGAGGAGCCACCCTGCAACCCTGTGCTCCCCGTCGACCCCTCCCAAAACCCAGCCCAAGCCTGCTGCTCGCAGCCCTCCTCTGAACCTCCCCTCCTTGGAGGCACAGCCCTGGAGGAAGAGGAGGGTGGGATGAGGACCCCCAAAAGGTGATGGACTCAGAGGAGGGCTGAGCGTGCCATTTGTTTCCTCGTTTCAGGAACCAAAACCTGGCAAGAGCAAAGTGAAGCAAGGTCTCTTTTTCCATCTGCTTCACTGGCATTGCTCTGGAGGTCGCTGCTGGGGACAGAGGTCCTCACTGGGCCTCATCTGCCTTCCCCGGGCTCCTTCGTTTATGCCCACTTGGGCCTCTGACATTCTACTCTGTTTTTCTTTCCTTGAAAATGGATCGGGAATTGGGAGCCGCTGCGCAGGAACGCGCCTGTTCCCCATTACAGCTCCACTGGGGCTGTAACACGATCGTGCCTGCTCCGTACCCACACAGATATTTATTTATCCATACAGGCTTTCTCCTTGTTTTCATTAAGTTAGGCAGAAAAGGTTAATCTTTCTTCTGCTAAAGCTTCAAAACCAACCAAGCTAAATAAAATATGATTTCTTTCATTTCTTTTTTAAAGGACACTCTCTCTTTTTTTTTTTTTTTTT
>WHYT01017184.1:251490-262270 GCA_009806455.1 Tetrax tetrax | reverse complement strand
TCCCATCCCATCCCTTGCGCTCCCTGGCATGGATGTCCTGACTGATGTTCCCTGTACCCGCAGACTGCCAGTCCCCATCTCCCCTTTGTCTCCTCCAGTTGCTCATCACAGTCTCTCTGCCCAGCTCTTTTCTTTCCTACCTCTCGTCGGCTGCCTCTCCACCCTGTGTGCTCTGGGGGAAGATGTGAGATCCCACACGAGGCACCCATGGGACGATCTGTCCCCTTGTGGAGTTTCTTCCTGGTCAGAAGAGATGTTGCTTGAAGTCTGAAGAGGTTAAAACACTCTTGCTCTAGTTCAGCAGCACTAGCTGGTCCTGCTTCTTTGTTACGTGTTTGTGATTCATCTGCTTTGTAAGTCACGGCAGTGTCTGTTCTGGATGACTCCCGGTGACAGGGAGTGCCCCAGTCCAGCCCAACGTCATATGAAGAGGGATGGAAATGAAAATTGGAAACGAGCAATAGGGGTTTGTTTGTTTAAACCATAAACCCAGAGCTAAGGGTTCAGTGCTTGTGACTTCCAAGCAGTGATGTCACTGCTGCCAGCCCCACCTGCCTGTTGGGTTGACTTGGGGTTTGGTATGGAACTGGGGCTGGGGACTGGGCTTAGCTTCGGAGACCAGTGACAGAGCTGCCTGAAAAAAAGTTTGGAAAGAACAAGTCATGCTGGGAGCATTAAAATGAATAATTAAGGCTTGGATTCCTTTAGGGAGGAAAAGAATTTATTGCTACTCTTTTCTCTAGCCGAGGGGGACTTTTGTTACTGAGTTGTGTATTTTGAGACGAGATGCAAGTGTGGTTCTGGGGGGCTGGCGAGGAGGGGATTTTTTGTTTTACCTGGATGACCCAGCTGCATCCTGAGCCGTTCTGGGCTGGTTATACCCTGGGTTATTCCTGATGGTCTGTCCCAAGAACCTTGGCTTGTGCTGTGTTTCAGTAGTCCTCAGTCACTTCTGCTTTCGGAAAAATAAAGGAAGAGAAGTGCTGAGGAGGGAATTCTCCTCCTGCCTCTGCTGTGCCTTGACATTTACACATCCACGAGGTCCCCAGTGCAGCAATCTGGATCCAGGTGTGCTTACACCACCAGAACTCTATCAGCTGTGGTGGCCCTGTCTCTGATTCCCATCAGCAGGAGTGGGGGCACAACCAGGGCAGCTGCTGGGGTTTGCTTTTTACCATTACACTGGTGCAAAACGGGAATCGAATGCGATGAGCTCTAAGGAGACGGGTCGCATGGCTGTGGATAGTCTGGCCCAAAAAGCTTAATAAATGGAGCGTTTTCAGTTTCGGCTGAGTCATGATCTAAGTGTTTAATAAGCTTTATAAACCAGAAGACCAAAAAAAAAAAAAAAAAGAGAGATTTTCAGCATTTTAAATTATTATTTTTCTTAGAAAGCTTGTGAAGGGGCAGTGGTGCCTTCAGCATGGCTGAGGGAGTTCCAGGAGCCAGCAGAGTGCACGTGAAAGGGAATGCGAAGCTACTGGTTTTAACTGGGGGGGAAAAAAAAAAAAAAACACAAAAAAAACCCCCAACATGTTGAGAGCAATTCTATCCAAGGTCTAAAAGTGTCTCCTTTCCTGATAACCTAACATAGCAGAAGCACATTTCAGCTGTGACGGGGGTTTTTTGCAAAAGACCCTGTCCCCTTTAAGAATGGAATGTGCAGTCAGGGCAGGTGAGCCCTATTTAGGAAGGTGTCCTGCTCTTCTGGGACCCCCAGCCCATCCCGGAATGGTGGTCCTGCATGTGATGAGTCCCCATGTTCTCTGTGTGCTCTGCGAGTGTGCCCTTCCACTCTCCATGCGATGACTTAGTGCTGACCCTGGTTTCTGCAGTGGGTGGGTTTCTTCCTTGGGTGATATTCTCCATGTAGGCTGGGACCATTCCTACCAGTCACAGCCAGTTAGGCTTTGTGGGTTGCCTGTGCCGCATAGGTGTGTTCCTGCCGTGGTTTTTTAAATGCTCAGCAATAATTTTGTACCTGTATTGATGTCTCGGTCTTGCTCCTCTCTTTGCTCTCCAGGGGAATCCTTGAGCTTTGCGGATGATTTGCTTTCTGGCCTTGCAACATCCTGTGTGGCAGCGGGTCGGAGCCACGGAGACGTCCCTGACACCAGCCTCTATTCAGTCATTTTCAAGTGCCTGGAGCCAGACGGGCTGTACAAGTAAGGAGAGGCGTGTGGGGAGGTGCTGGGGCCAGGAGGGATCTCCAATGCTGTTGTTTAATTGTTATTAATATTTTTGGTTGGCACTATGTAACACTAATCACTGGAGAAGTGATGAGACTCTTTCTGTTGCTTTGGGTGTGAGGCTCTGGTAGTGAAAAAGAAAACCAGTGGCTACCAGTACAGCACTGGAGGCACTGGGATTCTGTGAAAGACTTCTGGAATAACTCGTGTTTTCAGCATACTGGGCTTCCAGGTCCATGCCTGGTGGGGTTGGGCTGTCTGCCATGGATGAACTGAGCTGATGTGGACAGGTTGAACCAAGTTGCCCATCCTGGTGGACCAAAGCAGCCAGGTATCCTACCATTTATGTAGGTTCCTGTTTGTGTTGGTAGGACACATACACCAGACCAGAGAGACATGAAATCCATCTGCCCCCGCCCTAGTTGCTTCTGCAGGGATGCTTGGCTGTGCCAGTGCTGATGTTGTTCACCTGACTCTTCCAAGATGTCTTTGAGAACATGGGACTGGATTTTCTGTTTGAATCCTACAGAGGAATTCATGTCCAAAGCAAAGGGATAATTTCAGCATCCAGATATGAACTCCTCCTTCAGTATTGTTTGGAGGGGATCTGGCCTTTTCAGCCTGACTTCTTAGCCAGGGCATCCTCCGTCTTGAGGGGGGCATCAGGAGTCAGGACAGTAAGAGAGAAAAAAAAGGCAACGAGATGGAGGAGAGACAGAGTGAGCAAAGAGAAACACCCAGGGCTTAATGTCAGAGCAACTGTAATAATTAAAACACGTTTTGTAGTGAGTAATGAAACTTTTTATGGGACCACAAAAGCATTTAAAGTGAGAGCTGGCAAATGGTCTGTCAGTGAGAACTTTTAAAGATCTTGATTAATACTTTCCCTCGGCCGCCCCCTCCGCGCCCCCCCAGTTAAGCGTGTTGACAGCCTCTGGAGAAGCAGCCGTTATTACGCATCTCTCGCGCAGAGCTGTGTCCAGGAGCGGGCTCCAAGTGATACCTCTTGCCATTTAATAACTGTAAACGTTTTCCTGTTAAATATCTATAACACATAAATATAATTATTAATATCTCTGGGAACAGGGCTGCTCTGAAGAGGTGTCAGGGAGAGGCTGGAGCGACCACAGAGGTTGTTAATAACCCGCTGCACATAAAAGTGGCCGATTTGTGAGCTCTCAACTGTTCAGCTTATGGCTGCTGGGGCACCGGGCGAGGGACGAGCCACTGGGTTTGATGGGGAGATGGCTGCTGAGGTGAAGGCACGGAGCTGGGAGCCAGAAGGTCTGGCTCTTGAGCAGCCTGGGCTGGCAAAGCATCTTCCCCATCTACCAGACAGGGATAATTGCACTCACCCATCGCTTTAGGAGCTCTGTGATCTAGTTCCTGATGTCTGTGAAGGGCTGGGAGAGCCTTGGGTGGAAGGTGGAAAGCTTTGTCATCCCTTTGGCCAAAGCCAGGCTGCTGCCTTGCAGTCGTGAGGCATGCTGCCATGGAGGGGGTCAGTGGAGTCGGCGATGCCCCGTGTCCTGGGGCTGGCCGTGGGCAGCTCCCGCTTTCTCTGGGTGCCCTGGGGTGAGGGACAGTAGTTTTTTGTGGGGAGCCATGGCTGCAGGCAGCCAGCAGGCAGCAGTCCCCTGGCATTGAGGAGCTTTGGACCTCATCCTTCTGCGGGGACGGGCCCTGGGGTGACATGGAGTGTTGGCTCCGTCCCGCAGCCAACACTCAGCAGGGCTCGGCACGCCGTTCCCAGGGCTGCGCGCACTTCAGCGCACGTGTATGGACACATGTTCATGTTGGCACCTCTGGGTGCTGGGCATCCCAAAAAAGCGCACGCACACACGTGGCAGCACACCCTCCTCAGCATCTGCTGCTGCATGCCCAGCCCACCGGCATGGACCGTGCACCCACTGCCCACCACGTCCCCATGCGCTGCCGTGGATGCGTGCGTATCCAGCACACGCACGTTTTGCTCCAGCCTGGAACCTAACCAGCACGTGTTTGCTTGGCATCCGGGCGTTCTCAGCTCCATAGGCACACACGTTAGATGGCCCTCTGTTCACACGTCCATACAGTTGCAACACAGCGTGAGGAAAGCCAGAACAGTGAAATGTGAGGCTAACGCTCTGTTCTGAGCCCATGCAGATGTAACAACAACCGAAACACAGGCACGGGGTCACTTCTTAAACTGAATTTCTTCTCTTTTCATTTGTTTCTGTGGAAAAATAGCTTTCTTGGAAGGCTCTGGCCTGGGTATCATCCTGATTATGGCTGCTCAGCAGTGACTTGTACCTTTCTCTGGGCTGTTAGGTGAGCACACGGCCTCTGCAGCATCAGAGCTCTGCAAAAGCAAGTGCTTTTGCTTGTTCAGTGGTCCGAGGGTATCATGTAAACCTAGAGAGGGGACGGTGAGATCGTGGAAGTCTCTTCTGCTCTGTAAATGTGTTGGACATCCTGTCCCTCCTCTTCTGTAGTACCTATGGCGATTGCACTCTGCTGTTGACCGTTCGTTTGGAGTGTTACCAGCCTGAGATCAAAGCTGAGCTTGAGTATGTAAAACAAAACCAACAAATGCTCTACAAGAAAACAAATAAACAAAGTCTGATTGATTCCTCTACTTTTGAGACTTCTATAATTTCAAAACATAAACTAACAAAAGGAGAACTCCTTTCTTTGTCCTTTGCACTTTCAATCTGACAAAAACATGTTGCCTGTCAGCCCTTCTCTTTCCTCTGCCTGAGGTACTTTGGGATTGAGATGCCCGTCCCTGCACAGAGGGTTTTCTGAAGGAAAGTGGTTCATGCCAGTGAAGATGGATGTGCTCCGTATGCTCGTGTACACACATGGACATGCTGGTGTGTCAGACATGGGTGCCCGTGGTGGGGATCCATGCTGTGGTTGTGTAAATATGCTCACATGTATGCACACAGGGACACTCAGGATGGCCCTTGAAGAGCATCCAGTTTGGTTTAAGCTCTTAAAAAAAAAAGTCTTGTAATTCTTGCAAAATGCATCACAGGAAAAGGGATTATTATCCCCTGAGGTGAGCTAGGCCAGGGCAATCTGTCAAGCTTCCCCTCAGGTGGAAGAGGATGAGGTGAGGAAGTGGAGGGAGAGATGTCTATGTGTCTTTTACGTGCTCGTCTTGCATGGGGCAGCCAGTCAGGACGATGGTTAACGCAGGTCAGACCGATGGTTTGGGAGCTTGGGAGCACTGTGCTGTGACAGGTGACACATGATGTGCCAAGCACCAAACACCCGTCAAGAGAAAGGGCTCTGGCTTCTCTGAGAGGTCAGACTCAGCCTGGAAGACTGAGCTTTCATTGCTCGTGGCCCTCACATAGCTCAGCACCCTGCAAACCCAACTGATCTCTTCGCCGCAGAGACAGGAGCTTCCCCCTGTGCGTCCCGCAGCCTCCCTGAGCCTTCAGCCCAGCTCATCCATCTCGGCCGTTCACCCGTTGTTCCCCGCGGCACGCAGGGAACATCCCCAGGCATCCCTGGGGATGCCTCTCCGCTGAGCTGTACCTGATCGGCTGCCGGAAAGCGGCTTTGCCAGCCCAGCACGTTTGTTGCAGATACTTGGGGAGACACCAAGTATCTCTCAGCCAAACAGGGAAATTTTGGAAAGGGAAGTGAAAACCCCCTCCAGCTCCTCAATGGAGCTGCAGTGCAAATGCACCAACCTCTTCCCACAGATACTATAATTATAGATTAGATTAAATCCCAGGGTTTCACTTTATTTACATTCCTGACCTAGCCTATTCATTTCCCGTGTTTGTGCCAAGAATCAGCACAAAATTTACTGGAAATAATATGGAAGTCATCAGGATCCCTTCCAGAGCCTTTCCTTGGAGCGTGTTCATGTGCTGAGAAGGAGGCTGGAATTTGCATTCCCTTTCCTGGCTCGGATAGGGTTTCCCCAGGGTGAACCTGAACCAGCCCACAGGCTCCAGGAGAGCGCATTTCAGGAGCGTTGGGAAGGTGGAAAACCCTTCCTAGAGGGTGAGGATTGAGCGCTGTCATTGGATAGAAGGGAATTCGGTTAGATCTTAGAATGACAACATAAGGCTCCTGTCCACAGCTGAGTCTCACCAAGACCTTCCTGGCCAGCGTCATCCCCTGTAGGGTCTGGAGACCATGGCCAGCGTGGCCAGGCTTAGCCTTTGTCACCATACGGTGGCTAACAGTGAACAGACTTTATTTTTGGTGAGCTTAAGGAAAGAGGCAAAGGTATTGAGTAGGGGGAACCCATCACAGCACTGAGAGTGATTGCGATTCAAGCTGAGTGTGCTGAAGGAGCTGGCCCAGAACTGGGCTGATTAATGTTGACTGACCTCTGCCTTGTGCATAGCTGGGATAAAACGTGGAATGGAAACCCTTGGTGCTCAAGAGCGTGCGAATGCTGGCAGCAGTCCGCCGCTCCTTATATGATACTGTTATTGTTGGTCTTCCGTCAGGAAGACACGTGAATGAGCGCTGGAGCAGTCGGAGGCAGATCCCAAATAGCTCAGTGGCATGGGTTAAAGCACATCTGCTGCAGCCCTTGGCTGCGTCCCCTGCGAGCACAGGAGCTGTGTTGCTTCACTGAATCCACCTCTTCTGCTCCGCACGCTCTCCAGCTTCCTGAAGCCGAGCGGTGTATGGCTGCAGTTCCTCCTCAGGCATTCCTGGCTTGCGGAAGCTCAAACAAGGCAAGTGAGGGGTTGAACAAGTGTTTGCTTGCTCCCAGGCCTGTGCTCTAGCTGCAGGCTCGTCCCTCCTCAGCCGTTCAGGGTTGCTTCGGAACCAGGCTGCCCAAAGGCTGGCTCGGATCTGATTTTGCTGAAGTAGGTCCAGCACCAAGCTGTCTGGGCTCCGTGCAGATTACTGCAGTGGAGGTGGGTCGCCCCCAAGAAGGGTGGTCTGTACAGGGAGGTCAGGAGCTCGGCAGAGGAAGGAGAAAGCCTCTGGTTTTGCTGACATTAATGAAGTCCCGTGCCTGAAGGAAGGTTGGGCTTCTGTTGAGGTTTCCAGCATTAGGAGTTCCATGTAGCAGGCATGGAAAAAGCATTCCTGCATTCTTCATGGCCGCTCAAGGTGCTGGAGGCTCTTCCCAACTTTGCCGTTTGCTCTACTGAGTGATTTAAGATCACTTCATCTCGCTTTCATCTCCATCTGTTTGCCTGTTCCCTTTATAAGCTCAGGTTTTAAGCTCTCTCTCTCTCTATCGCTGTGTGCAGCCCAGCCTGGGTGACCCAGGTCAGGGCCTACAGCTGCTGCTGCAGTTTTGCTATACATTATATATATATTATTTTATATCTATATATATATATGTAACATTTGGCATCACCTTTCTAAAAGTTTGGTTTGTGCCTGAATCCTCCTTCAGATCGGTCCCTGACACCAGTATTCAGCCACCTGGGACAGATCAGGATCGGAGTCAGGAGGTACCTTTCCACGACCTCAGTGGAACCTTCTTCTCTAGTATCTGCCAAGCCTATGAGCAACTCCCTCCTTTTTGCTGGAAAGACCAGGTTATCTTCCCCAAATTCTGTTTCTGCTCATACATCGTGTCACAAGGAGAATCAGAACAGCTTTTGTTGCCTCCCGCAGGCAGCTTCTCCTCGGCCCTTTCTCAGGATGTCCAGATTGAAATAACATTCTTTGCATTTTTGTTCTAAAAACTCCTGGCATCCGAGCTCCAAACCTGGCTGGATCCAGGCCCATCCGCATTGCTCCTCTGGGGCTGGCTGGAGGAAGGCTGGCAGTGGGAGAGTGTGTGAATATGGGATTCTTCCTGGCAACGGTAATGGGGTGGAGAGGAGGAGTTTGGCCTCTTCATCTCTTGGTAGACAAATGGACCTTTGCAATTCCACCTTTTCCCTATCACCAAATCCCTGTCACCAACTCCTTACAGTTATGGGCTTGGAGAGTACTCCGATTTCTGAGTGTGTGGAAACCTAACGCCGCTAACATAGATCCGTCCAAGTCTTATCTCACTGACTAAGGGGAGAGCCAGTACGAGAGATGAGATATAAATATCAACACGGACTTTGCTGGCTTTGATTTGCCCCTAAGCCAGCAAAAGCAGCACTGTGCTACTGCGCTGGAGTCATTTATTTTGTTCATCAGTTCTCCGTGGTATAGAGCACCTTTTCCTGAAGGCTGGAAAGCTGAGGATCATGTTGATTTGATTCTCACAGCGGGGTTTGAACCCTTTCCCCTTCCAGGGCACAAAGAATTCACTGCTTGGAGTGGGTGTTTCCTTTATCTTGTAGGGGAGAAATGGGTCAGGAGAAGGGCAAATGGTTTTGTTCTTGCTGGCCGTGCCGTAGCTGGGGAAACTGAGGCAGGGAGAGGTGATGTGACGTGCCTGCTTCAGTGCGCCAGAGCTGAGCAGGGCCAAAGGATGCCCTTGCTCACACTTCACGTAAGCTCTGCTTCAGAAGAGCGCTTAAGAGAATTGCTTTTTGGTCAGGGGATTAGGCAATGCTTCCTGCACAAAAATAGGGTCGCATCTTCCTGATTTCCTCCTGCAGTCTGGAACCCAGGTACCGGAGAGGTGACATCAAGGAAGCCGTGGCATCTCCTCGAAAATGCTACTGGCTGGCTTGGGGTCTCACACTCTCCCCATCTCTCATTCTTGTTCTGTGTTGGTGATTTTTTCCCAGCAAAGCCAATCTGGCAGCAAAATTGGGGTTTTTTTTGCTCAGTGCTAGAGACGGCGGGCGATGCTGCTTTGCCAGCTGGAGTTTCCCCTCTGTTGTCAGAGCGCAGACGAAGCTTCTGCCCCTGCACCTCCATCCCGGGCGCTTCGCAGGAGCGATGCTCGCTGGTTTTGTGGGGGACAGCAGCAGGGCTTTGACACAAAGAGGCAGTGTTAGATCACGTCTGCAGCTCCACGTCCCGCTTGCAGTCCTGCTGGGGTGCGCCCAGCCCAAAACAAGCTCTGCCCATGCTGATCCTGGAATTCAAATTATGGGCAAGCCTGACGCAGAGGTATCCGAGCGGGCAGCGCACGAGCCGGCCCGGGCCAGAAGCAGCACGGCTGCGTTGGCTTGGTAGTCCCGGTCCCGTGGCTCTGCACCTGCTCTGCCAAGCCAAGAGGAGAGCGCAGGGGGTATCAAACGGCGCGCGAGCCGGGGCTGGCGGGGCCGGCCTGTGGAGGGTCTGGAGCCGGTGCCTTACGTGCTGTGGTGCTGGTGATGTTTTCCTGCTCGGGTCTCTGTTAGGGTGATTATGTCTTCACTGTGCGTTGTTTTGCAGCTGGGTTGCTCTCCTACACCCCGGGCAGCCATCGTCTCTGCAAAATGATGGTTGGATTTGCCACGTGTGGGTTCACGCGTCGGTAGCCAACACCGATGTTTGGATGGGAAGTTTTTACCTCCTCCTTTTACTGCTTCCCTGCGCCCAGCAGCAGCTCAACTTGATATTTGCAGACATTTCAAGTTCTTAATAGGCTAATTTTAGCTTTAAGGAGCGGTCAAAAGCAGCTCAGCTGTATCCCTAAGTGTGTCCCAGGAAGGATGTGACAAGCTGCTCCGGGCCCAGGTGTTCAGATACTGCTGCACCCACAGGTGTTATCCGAACCCGGAGCCAGCCCCACAGCCCGTGGAGCCAACCACCGCAGGCAGGCTCTGGATGGGGCCCCAGGTCCCAGAAGCTGGAGATACTGTGCCCAAAAGGTGATGCTGATCCAAATAAAAAGATGACTCGCAAACTAATCAATACCTGCACATCCTGTCCTCCACACTCTAGAGGCAAAGGCTGGGTGGTGTTACCTGCAAGATGTGTCCCAGCTCGGACCAGCAGTGTGCATATATCTCATATATGGCCTGCAAGTCCAAAAAACTAGTTAAACTTTCTTTTTTGTTTCCTTTTCCCAAAGGACACCTGCAGCACATGCCACCCCGTCCTTTTCTTATAACAACAGCACAGAGAATCCCTCACCAGCCTTGTCTCCCAGAGAGCACTTTGTTACCTTCATTACCTTCATTTTCCCTTTTTTTGTTGTTGTTTTTACTATGTATTTTCAAAAAAAAAAAACCCACATTTTTTCTTTTAATCTTTGGCCTGTGCAGAGCATTCCGTCTGTAAGCACCCACCTCCTGGTCGTGCCACGCTGGCGTTTCCCAGCACACAGCAACCCCTCCAGCTCCGAGGGGCAGGACAAGGCTCTTTCCCAGTGGCAGGGAGTTTGTCACAGGGGAGCTGCACGGGTGACAGAGCCCCTGCACATGCTGGGCTCAGCTGCTTTCCAGTAGAACTCGAGTGACCTTTCATTTATTCCTTGGGTTTCGGGATTGTTTCCCTCCTGCAAAAGCAGTTGGCTTGTGTTTTCCTGGTCTGGGGATATTGAGTGCGTCTGGGCTCATCCCCAGCGGCGTCGAAGGGAGGTGTTATTGCCCTGGACCCCAGGCAGCCTTGGGTTCAAGGTGATGGAGCAGGAGTGTGGTGGGGCACGGCCTGCGATTTCTCTGCTGCAACTACTGGTGCTTAACGCTTTTGTTTAAAAGTGGACTTGTCATTTTGAGGCCTTTTTCAGTTGTACGTCCTGAGGCTTGAGAAATCCCTCAGCTTCACAGGTTCACAGCCCTCATTGCCTGTCT
>WHYT01017184.1:216189-248811 GCA_009806455.1 Tetrax tetrax | reverse complement strand
TATTTAAAAAAAAAAACAAAACACATTTTTTTCTTTTAATCTTTGGCCTGTGCAGAGCATTCCGTCTGTAAGCACCCACCTCCTGCTCGTGCCATGCTGGCGTTTCCCAGCACACAGCAACCCCTCCAGCTCCGAGGGGCAGGGCAAGGCTCTTTCCCAGTGGCAGGGAGTTTGTCGCAGGGGAGCTGCACGGGTGACAGAGCCCCTGCACAGGCTGGGCTCGGCTGCTTTCCAGTAGCTCTCGAGTGACCTTTCATTTATTCCTTGGGTTTCGGGATTGTTTCCCTCCTGCAAAAGCAGTTGGCTTGTGTTTTCCTGGTCTGGGGATATTGAGTGCGTCTGGGCTCATCCCCAGCGGCGTCGAAGGGAGGTGTTATTGCCCTGGACCCCAGGCAGCCTTGGGTTCAAGGTGATGGAGCAGGAGTGTGGTGGGGCACGGCCTGCGATTTCTCTGCTACAACTACTGGTGCTTAACGCTTTTGTTTAAAAGTGGACTTGTCATTTTGAGGCCTTTTTCAGTTGTACGTCCTGAGGCTTGAGAAATCCCTCAGCTTCACAGGTTCACAGCCCTCATTGCCTGTCTCAAGTTATGTTAGTGCTCAGATGGCCAAGTCCCTGCTGCAGAACCCATGTTTGCAGAAGTAACCAGTGAACCAGTGACATCTCCATCTTGGGAGCGTCATCTTCAAGGCTTCGCTGGCAGAGCCACAGCTGCCATTGGCTTCAGCTGGATTTGCACCAGAGCAGGTCAGTGTCCAATGGAGACGCTCAAGGTTAGCAAGTAACCTCAAAGTAGCTGCTTGTAAAACAGACATGGTAAAACTGAGCTGCCCACTTGGCTGGGTTTCCTGGAGAACAGCATGATAAAATGGGAGAGAAAGCAGAGAAGTAGCTGCTGGGTTGCAGAGGTGGCATCTGCAAGGTGAGGTGGGACTTGCCATGGGTGGTCCACTTGGTCTCTGCTTGATCTCCTCAATCTGATGCCACCTCGTACTGCCAAGGACATTTGCCTTGAGTTCCTTCAGAGTGATTGCTCCCCACACACACGCCCTCACGGCTCCTGGTCACCTCACACACACGCTCACTTCCCTCATCAGGAATGAAGTAAATTTGATTATGCAGCAATATGGTTTCTGTTATGAAAAGGGGAAAGAAAATACCCTGGCTTTCACTGAAAACCGTCGGAGCCAGAGCTTGTGTGATAATTGAAGTGTTTCTAAAAAAAAAGAAGTAGGAGGTGAAGGTTACCTTTTGTTCAGGGGATGGTGGATGGAGAGGGTGGTGGGGCAGGATTCTCTCTTCACTAGATGAGCTGATGGAGCTGGGTGTGAAGACGTGCTGTCCTGGGAGGTCGGGGTGTGAAGGGAGCCCCCACGCAGGGAGCTCAGTGCTGGGTCGCTGGGAGATGTTTGCTCAAACACTTGGGGTCACTGGCTGGGCAGCCATCAGCTCCGTGAGGCGGGTTTGGGCACTTACCTTCACTTGGCTCCGGGCTGTCACACCCCTGAATCAGGGCCAGTTGCTTTTCTTCCGTCTTTTCTCCTCTTGGTTTCTGCTGGGGAAGCCACAGGGAAGCGCACAGCAGCAGCAACCTGAGCTATGTCTAGGGTGTGCCAGCTGCTGGCATCATTTCCTCCTTCCTTCTGAGCATCTCCCACCGCCCTGCGCTCATGGAAATGGCCTCAGCTCTTGATCTCATTGCACAACCCCAAACAGAAGGGCCTGCTGCAGGCTGTGATATATTTACCCAAGTGACAGGCTGCCTCTGGGAAGCATCAGCACCACCACTGCCACCTTCTCTGTCCTCTCTACCTCTTGTTCTTCTCCCCTCTGGGTGTGGGGGCTTTGGTAAGCTTTGTGTACATTTTGTGGTACTGCGTCCCCAACACTTTATCAGTGCTGGACCCGAGCATATGGAAACGCATGGGTGAGGACTGCACGCGTACCTGTCCCATGCGGTTTGTGGGTTTGCATCTGGGGGAGTGGGACACCCCACTTTGCTGGGGGTCTTTCCCATACCAGCAGCAGGAACATGTACCTTAGTGCTACCCAGTTGCCCCATAAACCCACCATCTCACCCCACGCGGCTCCTGAGCTGTTGCAGGCCACCTCCAGCTTTCGGCTCCGTCCCTGGCTCGTACCTGCTGAATTGTTTTCCAAGTGGAAACACGAGTTGAAGTATTAACTCCACAAGGGCCTTTCTGTGCAATGCGCGGGGATTAAATATTTATGTTGGCAAAAAGCGTGTAATAGGCAGCTCCAGATCAGAGATAATGAAATTGAGGTGTGTGGAGAACGGGAGGAGGAGGCAGGGGGCTCGCAGGAGCAGAAGGGAGGGGGACCCAAGCAGGTTGTAGTACGTGCGCATGGGCAACAGATTTCGGTTTAATGCCCCACCTGTTTGTGGGGGGATGCCAGCCCCATGGCTGGGCGCTCTGCAACGCACGAGGGAGGGCGGAGATCAGCCACCGCCGTTCCTCGTGAGCAGGAATAATTGCCACCAGGGTGACTTTAGCTTGGAGCCATCTGACGTGAGGTGGGGCAGGGCCTGGACCTGTCCTGCGGAGGATGCCGAGGCAGGGGTAGCGAGCGATGAGACCCTCTGTGTGTCACCTGCAAACGACAGACTATTCTAAATCATTCCTAGCGGTGATACAGGATCCCTCGCTCTTCCAGACCGCTGCCATCAAGGTTGTTTACTGGTGACTGCATCCAGTCAGGCAGCAATGTGGTTTGGATTATACAGAGGGCTCCCGGTCGGGTCAGGAGAAGGCTCGTCGCGGTGACCGCAGCACACCGAGCAGGAAGGCCTGTGCGAGCCTCCGCGTGAAGGCAGAGCCCTGCGAGGATCTGCGGCAAGGGCGCACGAGGGGAGCGGGCAGAGGGACGACCCGCTCCTCCGCCGCGGGAGGAAAACAAGGAGCGCATGCGACAGCAAAGGGCGCTGCTCTTTCTCAATTCATTATCTTTATGAGACAACAGCATCTTTCTCCTTCCCCTCAACAACAAACAGAGCAGAAGGCGGCGCGCGGAGGGGGGTGCAAGTCCCGCGCCGCGCTGCGGGCCCGCGGCCAGTCGCGGAGCCTCCGGGGAGGTATGCAGCAAGGCATGAATGGAGCGTTGGGAGAGAATGGAAACTCTCCACTGGCTCCCAGACCGGCTCTCTTGCGGGGGGTCCCTCACTCACGATGACAGAGCTGCCTCTCATAAACACGCGTTTCCTCATCCCCGTTTGTTTCTCTCTCTTGTGCAATCTCTTGTACCAGACGGGAATGGGAGTGAGTCCCAACGGTACGTGAATGTGTTACAGAAAGCCTTCCCACCCTGCCACCAACGAAGTGCTGAGAAATAACAACGGGGTTTAAAAGCAGAAAAAAAGAGAAAGAAAAGAAAGATGAGGGGAGCCGGATGGATTTGCTACCGGCCATGAGTTATTATTCTAAGTGTAAACTCAAGGGCATGGCTATGCTGGTAGTTTGCAGCATCAGCCGGCACTCAGAAGCCCCTGCTGTGCTCAGTGCTGTGCATCCCTCTGGGAAAAGGAAGTTCCTTCCCCAAATGATTTTCCTGGGTGAAAAACATGGGACAAAAATAGGGGCACAGTAACTTGGCAGAGATCCCATAGAGCTCAAGCCAAGAGAACGTCCCAGCTCCAGCCAGCCTGCCCAACGCCGTCCCCCGTGCTGGGTTGTTTCACTTGGGCTGTATGCTCCCATCCCATCCCTTCTCAGTCGACACAGCTAGGATAGAGCACAGCTGCAGCGAGGTGTGACGCTACAGTGAAAGAGCAAGGACAGGTCCCACCAGCCAACGCAACAAGACTCTTGGACCAGTAGTAGGGGTTAGAAGGTCTCCTGGACCTGGACTGGTGGAGCAGGGCAGGAGGATCCATGTGTTAGCTCTAGCTGCAGAGGAGGAAGAGCTGTTGGGAGTTGCAGTTCTTCCCCGCAGAGGGAAAAGCAAGGGAAGAAACCTATGGGGAACAATGCCTCCGGAGCAGCATTTGTGGGAGAGGAGACTCTCAGGAGCACAGCCACCACGATGACAAGGCTCTCTCCCGAAATGCAGGGCAGCGGGTCGCCCGTGCCCATGGAGGCCCACTGGGGACAGCAGGATCTCGCTCTGGGCTGGTTGACTGTATAGCCATCGTTTCAATAAAGGAATGATTAAAAGGGGGCAGGGAAGGAGAGGGGAGAAAAACCCAAAACATCTGTTTTCCTTCAAATCAGGGAAGATTCCTTTGCTTGTAAGGAATGTGTAAATCACGCCGAGCTGGGAGATGTGCATAACCCTGCCTGAAAGCTCCTCTGCACTTCAAACGAATTCTAACGTGCTTACTTGGGATTTTGTTTTTATTATTTGTTTCAGGCCCCCCCCCTCATCCTACCCTCCGCCCTCCCTTTCTGCCTGCCAGAGCTGTGAGAATCTCCCACCCGCTGCAGGCCCTCATGCTGTCCCCCCTCGATTCGGGGGCCTTGAGACGCGGGGGGAGCGGCTAGCGGGCCACGGCGACCGCAGAACTGGCTGACGTCTTCTGCCAGGGCTCGCTGGCACGCAGCATCCCTGCCTTGCTGCCATCCTCCCCCCGTACCAATGTTGTGGGGCCGTTGCAGGGACCCGTTGGCTGCCCTTCCCGCCCCCGCAGCCCGGCACGGGGTACGGATGCCTCTCGCTCAGAGGCTGGCACGTTCGGATCCTGCCTGGGATGCTGCGAGCGCGGCGAGTGGAGGCGTCCCCCTCCTCCGAGCCGGTCCCTTGTGTGCTGTCATTGTTGTCGTGCTTTGCTTTGTTTCGTGCGGAGGGTGAAGCTAGGGCTGGCCAGCGGTGCTGGGGATAAACCCGACGGAGATAGAGAGACGGACAGCCTCTGCTTATAAGGGTTCACAGCCACCTCCCCGTGCCAACCTGCTAAGGTGTCGTGCCCTGCCCTGGGACCACCCTCGGGGCCCAGCACGGGCTCTGCTCTCTGCGGCCGATGCGGCCCTTCGCCTTTCTTCTGAGGCTGTCAAGCAGGAGGCCCTATTGTGGTGGCTTATATAAGAACAGTCGGCCATCGACTCGCTTGACGTGGACCACCCACTACTCCTCAGATGACAGTGTCTTTTGAAGTCACTACCAGCCTGGGCTGGATTTCAACCAGCAGCCCAGATGGAAGCCAAGCCCCCAGAAGGATGAGAACAAGCCCTACCAAGGGGTTCTCCTGGGGTAGCAAACTGTGGAGTGTCTGGTTCTTATTTAGAGTGACTGTGAGCTTGGGAGGGGCAAACGTTTCCCAATTTGCCAAGGGTCACAACCTTCCTCTTCCCCCATCTCCCCAGGGCCGGCGATGGCCAGGCTTTGCAGAGCGTTGGTAGGTTGAACGGCTGGTATGGTTAGCTGTGAACATTTCCATTGTGGAGCTCACTGCAGGGGTCCAGGGCCTCGCTCGTCTCTCCTTTCTCCCTGGCACAGTTCGAGGAAGAGTTTGATTTATTCCCTCTCTCCTTCCGAGCAGCCTTCTCGTCTCCTGCAGCTGCAGCCTCCCCGAGCCCTGCTGTCTCTTGGTGGAGGAGGACAGCAGCCGTCCCAGGAATAGCCGAAGGAAGGCACTGAAGTGATGTGTCTCCCATGGGAGACCCACCCAGCACACAGGACTGATGCTTTCAGATGAGGCTGAAAGCCACCCACCCGTAGATCCGTGTGAAGAAGACAAGCGAAACCTCAGAGTAATGACTTACCCCAAAACACGTAACCTTCGTGGAGCCAGGACTGGAGGCTTCGGGGTGTCTGTGGCTGAGGGAAGAGGGGCAAGGCTGTCCTGGACCGAAGGGTGGAGCAGAAGCTATTGCAGCAGGAGGGAGAGAGGATGTGGGTGCTGCCTGGGGACACCCTGGCCCTGGGAGCGGAGGAGGCATTGACGGAGGGATTTTGGAGAGCTGGAGGGATTGATGAGTTTTATGAAGCCCACATGAAGGCTGTGGCAGGACTTGAGGGACATGTGGGACATAGAGCCTTGGGAAAACCCTCCTTGGCCGTGCTGTGCCCAGGACAGCTCGATCCATCACCAGCTCTCACTGACGCTCTGCAGCCGGAGCAGGATGAGCCCCTGTGGTTTGCAGCCTCGGGCGTCAATCTGAGCCATGGTGTGGGGGGAATTGTTCCAGCAGCACCGGGAGTCAGAGGCAACTGGTTTGACCTTTCTCCAAGGGCTTTGTTTGGGATCTCCTGGTGAGTCCCAGCAGAATGGGGACTCTGGCGTTCGCCAGACTGATAGGAGCTGCTTTTGCTTCACTGGAGACAACATCATCAGCCCGTAGTGGCTCAGCACCACCTCCTTCTGGTTCTTCACTCCACCAAAGGACGTTAGGACTCACAGAGGAGAAGACCACCTTGCCCCAAGCCCTGAGAGAGGCAGTGAAGATTGTGAAGAGCTGAGCTGGTTCTTGTTGCATTGCCTTTGTAAGAACATCTGTGAATCTTCATCCTCACAGCCAGAAGACGAAAGCAAGGACACAACTGCCAAGAAACATGGACCTCAAACACCCTCTCTCTATCCTCCTCAAAAGTGGTAATTACAGAGTGATCCTGCTTTTTCTGCCCTCGTCCTGTCCTCAGAGTTCAGGGACCATCCCTGTGGGACACCCTAAGGGTCTGCTGGGCATCTTCAAGCTAGTAAGGAGTCTACCTAGTAAGTCTTCTTGCTCCTTGGAGTGTGCCTAGGAGCTAAAGCTCCAGGGTTGCATCAGCTGTGTTCATGTTATCTCACATCAAGGCAGCTTTTTTGGGTGTGCTCTCCTGCCGCCACACCAAGGAGCTGCTCTCTCATCCACATCTTGTCTCTGTCAGAAGCTTCGTGTGGTGCAGTGGCCCCTCCCTTCAGGGAAGCTTGCGCTGCTTTTCCTTCATAGAATCATAGAATGGTTTGGGTTGGAAGGGCCCTTCAAAGGTCATCTAGTCCAACCCCCCTGCAAGGAGCAGGGACATCCCTGCTCATTGGTGGTGTAAAGCTGCTCCTGAAATGATGTACTCTGAGCGTGAGCCATGTGCCAGGGCAATCAAAACTTTATCAAGGGTGACAAAATGAGGAATTCTGTAAGACAAAGAAAAGGGGAAGAGGGGGCAGGAGGCACTGCTGGTGCTCTCGGTCTCGGGATGATGAAAGCACCTTGGGGACGCAGCACCAGGAGGGCTGTGGTGACCATGCTGCACCTTCTGGGTGAAACCGTGGCCCTGTTGAAACCAGCTGGCGTTTTTCCCTCATTTCCAGTGAAACACGTTTTTGCCTGAGGCAGTCTTGGCACTGCCGCTTGCAAGGTGTCCGACTGGCAAAGGAGCTCCTTGTGGGATCTTGGCCCTCCAACACAGGTATCATTCAGGAGCAGGGCTCTAGGGAACAGGAGGTGGCCTGTGTATCAAGGCCCTCTTTCACAGCCATGGTGGTACTGGGAATCGCTGCTCTGGAGGGGTTTATTGGCTGGGTTTAGAGGGAAATCTTGGAAAATCAAGATGTTGCAGCTGAGTCTGGGAAAGTGAATGTCCTACCAGGGATTCCTCTAGTACGGGGGCAGTGGATCCAGGCAGTAGCAAGAAATGGTCAGGATTTTTAATTAATTTCTTTCTTTTCCGTTTCATCCGGTTTTGGATCTTATTTGACAGGGATCTGAAGGAAAAAAAGATTGATGGAGTGCTGTAAGGAGCGAGAGCTCAGCGAATCTGCGCCGTAACTTGGCTCAGGCGTGCAATCTGTCACACGCTTTGCCTGCTGCAGGGTTTGGCTCTCCGTGGCCTCGTAGCTGAGAGAGAGAGAGCAAGCCTAGGAGACCTGGAGCACCATGGCATGCTGACCCAGTACCATGAGGAGACAGCATTTCAGTGCCGAAAGCCACAGAGTGGCGCTTTCCCGTTCCTCGGCTCTCGCGCTGATAGAGCTGTGGCTGAGCTACCTCCTTCGTGCTACCCGGGGATCGACCTCGCATGTAGACATGCTCAGCAGTCTCCTGTGAGCCTCTCCTCCCTGTTGTCACCTCCCCAGTACCACACAGCTTCCAGGGGAGAGCAGCCACTGCCTCAAACACAGTGAGAGGGTAAGAAGGCACCTGATGCTGCTTTAGTTCCCGTGTCTCTTGCGGCGCAGGGGCGCGTGGCGGCTGTGGGGCTGCGGTACGTGCAGGGGGTGCTGCAGAACACCGCGACGAGCACAGCGGTGGGATGCCCTGACGCCAAAGCGGCACTGTCCCGCACTGCACCCCTGGCGCGCGGCAGCGTTAAGTGGCCCTGTCTTCCTTCCTGGCAGCTCCCATGAGAAATACCACGCACTCGTCAGTGATTTTGAGTGTGGACATGGCATCGGCTACAATTCAGAGTAACCTCCCAGTGCGGAGATGGACCCATAGCTGTACAAGTCTGTCCCCAGCCCCATAGCTGCTCCCTCTGCCCTTACCATCTCCGAAATCAGATCTTTGCCCTTTTCCAGAGGTCTCCTTGAACCAGCAATCTCTTACTCTGCAAAGGAGCCCGTGCGTTTCCTCCTACCTGCAGTATTTGATGGGCACTGTTTTGTACACTTCCAAAAGGCATCAGACACCTGAGGCCCTGTTGTGGCAGGGACATTTATTTCCCTCCCTCTGACAGCTGTGGTCTGGTATTGTCGGGAGGCATCTGTCGAAGGGTAACGATTAGTCTCACAGCATTTGGTGTCCTGGGAGAAAAAGGTGTGAATTGTACAAACAGTTTCCTGACAGCCTCGTGGATGCGTGCGGCAGCAAAGCTTCAGTACTCTGGAGTGGCACCAGCCTTGCTGCTAACCTGTTCCTCCACTGCGCTGGTGGCAGCGAGGTCACTTGTCACAGATGGTTAAAAGAAGCCCAGTTATAGAAGGTATTTTCTTGGGCAGAACTGGGAGGAGAGCTTTCTAAAAGGTGCTTTTTTTTCAAGATGGAGCTATCCACTGTTTCCTTGTCGCAGTATAGGCTCTGCGGAGAGGCAGAGCCAAAAACCGTGGCAATGCAGAACAGGATGCCGGTGCTTCTGCAGCAGAGGTGTGATACGTACGCAGCGATTCCTGGGCAGTGGCAGCAGGTCGGTGTCGCCTCCCTCGGTGCCTCTCCTCAGCGTGCAGCAGGCACCGAGCTGCTCAGAAAATCCTCTTCCCCCACGAGCTGCCTGCTCCGCGCTGGCACAGCCCATGGGCAGAGCACAACCCCTTATCCCCAGCCCTGGGGAAGCAGCATGAGGATGTTTGCTGCTCTGTAAAGCTTGACTCAAATCCCAGGCCACGGGGCCTCTGGTAGGGACGCAGCGTGATCAGTCCCGTGCCAGGGCACCAGCCCACCTCGCTGTCTGGCACCATGGGCATGGCATGAGCGATCAGCCTGAAGTCGGGGCCCGACAAGTAGAACAAGAAATCCTCTCCTTCCCAAAACCGCTCCCTGCTCACTGTCTGCTTGGTATTTGCCATAGAGACCGGGGGCTTGTGTCTCATTTACCTTTCTTAATTATTCCAAATCACAAAGTCGCCAATAAGCTAAGCTGCATTCCCGTGGCTTCTGTGATGGATGTTTATTTGATTTGATTTCTTTTTAAATTGTAATGCTTTCTGAATTGTGAATACTTGCACTAAACACACACACCCCCCTTTCCATGCTTGCCCAGACTGCTGCTGGCAGGCGAGCCGCGCTCCTGCTCCGTGGCCATCAGTGAAGGCAGCTGGGAGGTTCAACAGAAGTTGTACAAGCCCACGATGGAGGGACAGGGCTGGGTGGGTGCCCATTGACCCTGTGGACCACGCGTGACAGGGGGTAAAACACCCACAGCTCTGCTCCACCCGGCAGCACCCCTGGCTTCACCCGCCTTGCAAGAATAGTCTTTCAGGGAAACTATTTGTGTCAATTTATTGATGTTTTTAGCAGCCAGGAGATGCTGAGATGAAGATCTGTTGCTGCTCACCAGACTGGTGCTCTGCTGTGAGTATTGGGACAAAAAACCACGCGCACTCACCTCCAGCGAGCCCCTCACCGTGGTGTCTGGGAGCTGGAAGCACTACGAGACAGAGAGAGGCCTGGTGGGTACTCTGAGCACCGGGGCGTGCGCAGTGCTGGGTGTGAGCAGTGTGTTCACACCCACGTGTGTTTGTGGCACCATTCCTGGCCGTTCTGCTCTGCATGTGCCTGAGCCTGGGCATAGCCCAAGCCTTGCTGGCCCTGCGTCCCTCGTGCCCAGTCCCCATGTGGAGATCACCGGGGAGGGAGCAGGCAGGGATTGCCAAGAGCTGGTCCATTGAGGGCTTTTAAATGGAGGCCTCGGAATTGTTTTTCAGCTGGAACAGGAAGCGAGAAGGGCTGGTGAAGCAGGGGCGTGATGTGTGCGTGTCAGCACGCTGGACCAGCCTCAGCATCGCAGCGCTGGTTGCGTGCGAGCCCTGAGACCCTGGGCTGTGCAGAACGCACGGATAAGCTGTGACTGACCGGAGGGTGACGGCAGGGCGTGCACGTAACAGCGAGGTGATGCGACCTCAGCCATGTGTTTTCATAGAATCATAGAATCATAGAATCACATGGTTGAATGGGACCTATGAGATCATCCAGTCCAACTGTCTTCCCACTACCATTGGTGCCAGAGCTACTAAACCATATCTTGTAGCTCCTCATCAAGCCGCCTCTTGAACACTGCCAGGGACGGTGACTCCACCACCTCTCTGGGCAGGCCATTCCAGTGCCTGACCACTCTTTGGGAGAAAAAGTTTTTCCTCACGTCCAACCTAAACCTCCTCTGGTACAAGTTGTGGCCATTACCTCGGGTCCTGCTTGTTGCCTGGGAGAAGAGGCCAAACCCCTGCTCATCATTTTCATGCTCATGCACCATGAGTTGTGGTACCCACGCTGCCAGGGGAGAGAGCATCCATGGCACTGTGTGTATATGGCACCAGCCAGGTCTGCCCTGCACCGAGCTCCTGGAGCCAGCAGCAAAACAGAGTCTCATGGCCGCAGCAGCTGGGTGCAGAGGCCAGGCTTATCCGCCAGGCTCAAGCCCAGCCCTACTGGCAAGAGCGTCTTGTGCTTGCACCACTTTGGAAAGCGTGAGAGCATATTTCCAGATGATGCTGGACTGCGGAGCCACCTCTCTGCCCTGTCCCCCATTGAGGTGGCGCAGGGATCCCCAAAGCACAGCCCGGGTTTGCCACACAGCCGATGCTTTTGGACGCAGGCAGCTCCTCGCAGGCAGCCGGTTACTTAGCGCGGGTGTTCGGCGGCCGCAGGAGCGCTTGCTGGGCTCCTTATCGGACCCTTCTCTCTGCAGCCCCGGCAGCTCGTTTGTGGTACGGCGTCTCATTAAGCAGCTGCACAAGCCCAAAGGTTTCAGGCAGAGCAGTGCACAAGACGGAACAGAAATGCCTGTGGTATCTCTGTAGGATATACAGAAATCAGCCGCCGAGCTGAGAAAGGTCAGGCGCAGAAGTCCTTATCTCCCTTCCCGCAAATGAGGATCATGAGGAAAGCACTCAAACATCACGAGCATCATGAGAGGGAGTTTAAAAAACATGAGCCGACGTTGTCTGTAAATAAATAACACGTTCTGGGGTTTCATTCTCAGCCTCATCATTTTGTGCCTTAGAGTTTTTTATTTTTGGGGTTCTTTTTTCTCTGCTTTGAGAAAGGATAAAAACATATTGTTCTTTTTTTTTTTTCAAAAATGCAATTGGCAATCTTCCACAAGCATTTGATTCGGGTCCCAATAGGTTTGAATTCGGTAGTAAACACTTATAAGACTTCATATGCTGTGTTCGCTGCAGAGGTGGCAGCATTTCCAGGCATGGAGGAGCTGATCTCTACCAAAGTGTGAGTGCTTCCAGCAGTGAAATGCTCTTTGGAATATCTTTGGGCAAAATATATCTCAGTGTTTCTAGAAAGGCAAGTGTTCTATTGTCTTACTGAGGGCGTGGGTGAAAAAGAGGATCAGCTGTCAGACAGTGGCAGGTAGCCCCAAGCTCCTTTGGAAAGCACAGGGACAACATGAGAGCGTCGCAGGGGAAGTTTATTGCTGAACAAACACCTCCAGGTTATGAAGGAGGCTCTGCCAGATCGTAGCTGCCATATGGCATTCCAGGTTGTCGGACATGGTTTCACGCACTGAGTGTGGGTCTGGGACCTTTTCGTTTCTGGCTTTGACTTCACCCCAGAGATGCTCTGCCTTGGGCAAAACACTCAGAACCACTCTTTGACCTCATTGTTTTGTTTTGTTTTTTTTTACAGATTATCAGGGTTGACATAATCAGGTGCAGCTCCATCATCGGAGGGGATGCTGCCTGTTTTGGTCCTTGGCCCAAACCACTCTGTGTAGATGGAAGTGCAGCAGGAGAATCTCCACATGGCCTTGCAGAGCTGGACTCCAGCCCACCCCATGCTCTGCATAGCTCCCTTCCTCAATTGTTCTCTCTTCACTTTTCCCCTTATTTGCCATGTAGGCATCCCCATCCCTCCCATGCGGTGGTGGTCCCTCTCCCTCTGGCTGCCCTCTTCGTGCCCTGTTGGGTCCCAGGCTGGTCCCATCCCTGCCAGCAGCTCCTCGCCTGCATCTGCCGGAGGTTCTTCTTAGATGCAGCGAGCAAGATCCGCCTGTTAATGCTGGGTTTACTTGGAGCCACAGATCTTTGCACTCTCTTCTCTTAATTGTCTGTTTCCGGGAATAAAATAAAAAAAAGAAACCCCAGCACTCTGCGCAGTGCCATTAACTGGCCATAAAAGTGTTTTGCCGCAGAGAGGCTGGGTGGTCAAGAGGTTTGAGAACAAGATTGGAAACCATCATCTCCTGAGTTTCCAAACTGTTCATGTCACTGAGCCTCTCCGGGGCACAGTGCCTCACCCCATATGTCTCTGTTTACCATCGATAAATAGAGCTATTAATACTGCTGTGCTCCAGGGTGATCTTTTGGACCGTGATTAATGTTAAAACCCGCTGAGATCACTCGTTGGAAGAAGCTAGAGAGGTGCAAAGGGCTGCGTACTGCCCGGCTGCCAGCTTCCACCAGAGCTGAATTTATTGGTGCTGATTCCAAAACGTCTCATTCAAAGTGAGTGGAAATGAAAATGTTTCCTCTAAGGTTTTTGAAAGAGGACTGGTTTCAGGTGAGGTAAAGCAATTTGATTTTTTCTCAAAAAAAAATTTTTGACCCGGTTAAAATCACTTTGATTCTGATGTTTTTTTCCATTTACATTTTGATTTTTTTTTTCTTGTATTGTCTGAGAAAATGATAAAATGAAGGACTTGTTTGTTGATGTATTTTTTAACCCAGGCCTGAGCACTGCAGATGCTCTTGCTCTTGACTTTGTTTCTATTTGTGCTGGGCAGAGGGGGAAAGTGCAGTCAGAGGGCTGAGGCAGGGGTGTAACATTGCCCGAAGGGGTGGATGTGCTTTAACACCTGCCAAGAGAGATGCTTCCTCCCAACCCCCCGGCGATGGAATAGGTGATGTGGGCACTAATTGCCCAATATTCCAATGGTGTTTTGATAAAAGTCTGCCTTTTTCAAGGAAAGTGCTCTGGCACTGATTGCCTCAGAGCTAATGGAGCCTCTCTGAGCCGCCGTGGGCAGAGCAGAGGTTACGCATTAGCTGTGCTCACCCATTTTAAAAAGCAAACACAACCCCACGGCCGCTGCGGCTAGGCAAGCGACCCCGGGGTGGGGATGGAGAGCGGCGACCTGCTCGGTAAGCCCTCTTACCCCTTCTTGTGCTTGCACCGATGAGGAAGAGGAGCGTTGCCCGCTGCTGAGCAGCTGGAGGGGCAGCAGGACTCCTGGGGTCTCTGCCCAGCTCTCCTGCTGCCGAGATCCTCGTCTCGCTGGGGCCAGGGTCCCCCCACCCAGCACAGGGTGCCCCTATTGCTGTTGCTTTCTGGGCTCAGAGAGAGAAGGGGTCCATGCTGCCAAGCTGCAGAGACCTTCCCTGCTCACTGCGGGAGACTCCTTACTCGCCTTGAGCCCCTTGTCTGTTGAAGGGAGGAGGAGGAGGGACGGTGGCACCTCTGGGACGGGATGTGAAGCCCTGAAGTTCGGCTCCTGCCCTGAATTTGATATCACCCTATTGCTCTGTTGCTGTCCGTTAATTATAGCGGGAGAACAGCCTGTGTGTGGTACTTGTGAAGTTGCGCAGTGCGGACGTCCTTCCTGGTGCTCCCACTCTGAGCAGCGTTCCTTGTAAATTAAGGAAAATGATGTCATGCCAAAGAATTAAATAGCATCTCCTTGGGTGAGCTCAGCGTGTGCATCCCCTGCATGCCCCAGCTCTGTGGAAATGGGAGTTGTCCCTGCACACAAGTGGCTTCCTTGGCAGTCTGCTGGCATCCTTTCAGAGAGCCAGTATTGTGAAGGAGCTAATGCTAATTGCTCAGAGAGAATACGTCCCGTGCTGGGAATTGCTACTGTGCAAATGTCAGCTCTTATCGGCTGCGTGTGGGGTGCACAGGGAGGAAAGGGGGGGGGGCTGGTGGTGCTGGTGTGTGGGATGCGGAGAAGGGAGGCATTGCTTCTGTCCCCATTAAGGATGCCAAGGAGTTAGGACCATTCCTTAAGTAAACAAACCTTGGGGTCTCAATCCCATTTAAGCTTCAGCTGCTTTTATGGTGCTCTTTGCACTCACTTTCAAGAGCTGCTGGGTTTTACCTTAGGATAAGGAGCAGGGCTGTGTTATTTCTCGGGAGCTGGGTACCCCACCACCAGGCATCTCAGACCTCGGAGGGGTTCGAGCCAACTCCTGCACTTCGTCAAAGCCAGCTCGAGTTTCCGTGCCTGGCTCGGGGTGGATAAATACGAACCACTGCCTTTCGGGAGAGTGGACGGAAGATTGTCGCCCCTGCTGTGAAGAAGCATTCTCATTTTGGAGCTTGGATACTCTGACCAGGACTCTGAGCATCCCGGGATGTCCCATGCAGCCATAGCCTGTTTATTCAGTACTTTGTCTGGTGCAAAAGCCATATTTTACTGTCAGATGCTCTCTGTTAGCTTCAAGTGTGAAATTATCATTCCCACTCTTTTACCAACCCCACCCTGGTGAGGAAATGAGGGAGAAAACCACCTCAAGGGCTGTTCCCAAGATGTGTATGAGCTGTCACTGATTATGGCAGGAGTTACTGCTCCACTCTCAGGAGGGCCGGAGAGGAGCCTGGCTTGCAAATGCCACAGCACTACAATGTTTGCGACGGTGCCTGGCAAAGCGACCCCAGAGACGTCTGCATCCCTTCGCAGTCAGGAGACTGCAGGGTACAGCCCCGCAGGGCTCCCAGGGACGGCGCGGGCAGAGGAAACGCGGCTCTGGAGATGCTGCGTGGGGACGCGGTGGCCTGTCCCCCTGGCCCTGGCTCTTTCCCTGGATGCTCTCCTGATCTAAGCCCTGGGCTCGCCTCACATCTCCTTGAGGTGCCAAAACCGACCGATAGGAGCCTGGACCACATTTTCCCTTTCTCTTCTGAAGGCTGGTTCCCATAACAGCCTGGCGATGTGAGATTGAGGGATAAAGACATTCTTTTCCTTTTCCTTCCTGCCTTCCAGATTTACCCTCTACGCGGTGGATACGCGAGGGAGACACTCAGAGCTGAGCACGGTCACCCTGAGGACAGCCTGCCCGCTGGTAGACGACAGCAAGGCAGAAGGTCAGTGTTCAGACACCTCATTTTTCACAACAAAAGACATTTCCTGCTAATTTTGCTTCTCATGTATTCATTGTACTCCTGCAAGCCCCTCCAGTCCCTTCTCTCCCCCTGTGAAGGCTCCTGTCAATTCACCCATGGGCATGGTGATGTTCATCTGGGGAGGAGTGACAAATTGCAAGAGTGTCCAGGAGCAAAGTCCCCTCGGCTGGGCAGCTGGTGGCTCCCGTAGTCCTGTGCCACGTGGTGCCATGGCATCCTTCCCCACGCACGGCAGCGGGAGCCGGTAACGTGTGTTTGGCCCACATCCTCTGGGAAAAGAGTGATCTCTTCTTGTAGAAGCGCGAGAGGCAGCCCTGGTTGTGCTGGGCAGTGAGTGGTGAGGGACACCGGCAGCTCCAGGTGTTTAAAATGATGCTGGTGGCAGCTGGTTTGATTCTGAAACAGAAACACCAATACATGCCCAACCACTTTTGCACAGTTGCGTTTTCCGATTTTGAAACCAATCCCATTTGTTCTCACACCCAGAGCGCTTTGCTGCTTTTAAATTTAAAAAGATTGCTCTAAATGAAAGGTAGGTTACCTATTTTCTTTCCTGCTTGCTTTCTGTTTTGAAAAGCACACCAAAGAAAGCCTTGATTAATGCTTTTTTAATGTTACTGGTAAGTATTTCCAGAAAAATCGGGCAAACTTGAGACTGAAGAAAAGGAAGGAAAGGGGATTTTGTGCATTTTTCATTTCCAGAGGGAGATCCTTTTCGAAGGCAGAGAGTGCACCGACTTGTTTAATCCATCCGAGCTGCTCTAGCAGATACCCACAGTGACAATAGAATGTACTTTTCCCGTTCCTTCACCGAGTATTGCTGGAGTCTTTGGGGCTGCTCCGCTCACGCAGGGCACTGGTCACAGGATCAGCCTAAGGAACTACGAAATGCTCCCCAGGTCGCTAAACCCCGCTGCCGGCATCCCCAAGGGACTGGCAGCCATCCCAGATACCCACCGCTCCTGCCGGCCCTTCGCTCCTCCTCCTCCTCCTCCTGTGTTAGCACCTTCCGACTGTTCATTAGTCCCCTCTCCTGATCCTTTCCAGAGATAGCTGACAAAATCTACAACCTCTACAATGGCTACACCAGTGGGAAGGAGCAGCAGACGGCCTACAACACGCTGATGGAGGTCTCCGCTTCCATGCTCTTCCGAGTCCAGCACCACTACAACTCCCACTACGAGAAGTTTGGAGACTTCGTCTGGCGCAGTGAGGACGAGCTGGGACCCAGGTACCTGTCCCTTCCCTGCGTCCTCCCCCGCCCTGCCTCCTGGAGCACCCCTCTGCTTGGCCACTCTGGAAGTGAACCTCATTGCCTTCTCCTCATAGCTGTGAGAACTTCCCTTTTGGTGTTCACCAAGCTGTGCTGCCGTCCCCTGGGACTGCCAGGTCCCATTCAGTCTTTGGGATAAATGTTTATGGGACACCTAGGAGCTGGATTGGATTATGATAGATGTTGTGAGACATCTAGCAAGCAACCTGAAGCAGGTGGGTGATACTGCAGATGAGCTGAGTGTGTTGGAAAAGCTAGAGGGTGAGGAGCAAAGGATGTAAATTCGGCCTGAGACATAGCCAAGGGTGCCAGCAAGTGCACAGCACGTCCTCTGTTCCCTATGTAGAGCTTTATGCTAGAAATAGTTTCTCTTTACTGTACATTTGATGCTCTGAGGAGGGCTGGGAGAGGACTGTTCCTGGGAGTATGAAGAGCAACCTTTCCAGAGGGGCTGCATCTGCGAACCCCAGACGTACAGTGAAAGGGGTGGGAGGACTCTGAGAGGTCACAGATCAAGAATAACAGGTCCATGGACTACATTGCATCCAGGGAGCTGGCAGGGTCTGGCAGTGTCCCAGCAAAGGCCAGGCTGCCACCCAGCCCCTTGGGAAACACTCAGCAAGAAATGCTCAGCAGGCCTGGGGCTTGCCCTCCTTCAGAGATGACCTTGGTCATAGTTTCTTTGGTGGGTTGTTAGTCTCTGGCAAGGAGCCACCCTCATCGTTCTCACTGCCTTCCTCCTTCTTTGATGACACTGCAGACTTGCTTTCCTCTTCAATTGCTTCTCTCTCTCTAAATCCCCAGGAACCGTCAGCCTCTTCTTACACATCCTTATTTCCTCCGTTACCTGAGATCCCGCACACTTAGTGAAGGAGGCTGTCTGGCCTGATACCTGCACCAAGCCATGAGGTTTGCAAGGTGATATTTCAGTTGCCCGTATTGTCCGACTGTACAGAGCTACATCTGGAGTCAGTGGTTGAAGTGGCTGCTGTCTGCCTTCCTCGCCAAGCCAGATGAGCTCCTAGCAATGCTCGTGTGCCCCTGTTCTGTACTGGAGAAATAGATGACTTACGGCCAAGGGGAAGCGTCTACAAACGCCACAGCAGCCGGTGCCAGGCTCCTGACAAGAGCAATGCTCTGCCGTCCAGCCTTGCTTCTCAGTGAGCTTGGACAGAAAAGGAGGCACTGACGTAGCAGGAGACGAGTGAGACCTTGCCAAGGGAGGCCATCTCGTAACACGATTTTAATTGACAGACTGTTCTCCTTCCCAGGGGGACATTCATTTTCGTACCTTGAAATGTTTATCAGATGAGCCTCAGCTTCACAGTAAATGTTCACTCGTAAAACTGAGCGACAAGAGGGAAGTTGATTGCCTCCGTGTAATAAATACATCACACTGGCGTCCTCGTGAGCCCAGTTTCCATGAAAGCCACAGGTTACTGCAAACAGCTGCTCGCGAGAAGACACACTGACAGCCAGATGTCCCAACCAGACGGTTTGCATTAAGGAGACATTAAAAACTTAGCTCATAGGTGGCCCTAAACCAGGACTTTCTGTGGTCAGCAGCATCTTGGCACCTGGTTCGCCTCATCCTGCTAGTCTCCTTTAGCAACAACCACCCCTTTCCTGCTCCCCCCATTCCTCTTGCAGACACCAGGCAAATCTCACAGCCTTCATTTGTTCCAACAAAACTGAAGAATCTGTCTAAATGGGTGAAGATTTGATGCTACTGTGCATTCAGCCCTGTGGATCTATGCAGCAAGAGTGCTTCCTGACACAGCGACAGGGAGATTTCTCTGGTTTTTTTTTCCTCTTTCCTCTATTTTCGGGACAGTTCTTTTGACCATTGCAAGCAGAGCTTGGTTTTTTAGGAAGAGGCAGGGCGAATAATTGAGGTAAAAGTCTTCCTTCCGTGCCCTTGCTTGTAGCTACCAGCAACAACAGGGTCAGGATGTGGCACCAGCCCAGGGCTTGCGGCGTGTCCTTCGCTGGAGCAAGGCACCCAGGCAGGCGGCCGGGACGGCCGCAGGGACCGAGTGCCTCTGCAGAGCAGCTGCCTTCTGGTACCGCGGGGAATGCAATGTACCGATGAGAGGCTGTGATAAGAGGCCATCGAGTCCCGGACTCATTGTCCTCTCAGACGAGGGTCTGACAGACCCAGGTCAGTTCTCAGTAGACTGGAAAAATTGGAATTTATGACAAAATCACCCCATATGGGATCGCAGCAGCCAGGCAGTCACCCTCTCCCTGCAGCAGCCCTGGGAAATTCATCCTTCCCTCCAGCCCAGGTATCATTTCTTCTTCGTGCTGCCTCCTTCTCCTTTAGCACCTTCCTCCCAGGTGAGACAGGGCAGCGTTTTGCTGGCTCTAGGTACGTTTCCATCCCACACCAGCCATCAAGGGGAGTGCTCGCTGTCCCCTGCGCGTTGGGGGACAAACATCCCTGCAGGAGCACACCCAGGTAACGCGTCTCCTGCTCCTGAGCATGTCCTTGCAGAGCTGGGGCTGGCAACCAGGGAGCTCGGTGCCCTGTCCCCTGGCAATCGCTGCACCGCACTCCCTTGCACCGGGGCCGCTGGCTCACGCGCGAGCCCTTGGAAAGCGTCCCGGCAGCAGACACCCGTCCCCCTCCCCTTTCCTCTCCCCCGCCATGCCACGCGGTCCCGCAGAGGGAAGCAGCTGCGTAGAGCCGTCACTATTTTTAAATCCCCCTCTCCATTACTTCTGACTGCTGCTGTGACCTCCGAAATCTGTCACTTCAGTGGAGAGCGGAATCGGTCTCTGGCTGGCGCCGACTTAAAACAACCGTCCCTGCAGCGGGCACGTGGCAGGTGGGAGGGCACCGCTGGCTCACGCCAACGTGGGGACACCCCCTGTCCGGGCTGTGGGGTGAGGGAGAAGGGGGCTGCTTCATCCCTTTTGGGGACAGAGAGCTCCGGGTCTGGCCTCAGGCAGCCATGAGAGCAGCTCCCGCCTCGCTCGTTCCCCCGCCGCCCTCTCCCAATTCCCGCCCTTTAATAAGGCAATAAATTGCCGTTTCTGGCAGGGATGAGGTTGGTCAGCGTTTAGGGGGATTTCATTTCCAGTATTTGAAAAGGTGGTCGTTCTGACCCGACAGCCTCCGCAGGGAGCACTTGGGTAATACCCAGGGCTTGATTTACGGTGTTAAATTGGCAGCCCAAGAGCTGCTCCTGTAATTTATTACCCAGCCTTCCCCAGAAAGCCGCTCTCTCTTTCTCACCCCTCCCCTCACCGGCTCTGTCTCTCTTTCTCCTTATTTTTTTTAAGAGGGAACAGCTGACAACCGAAAGCTAAATCTAACATTTACACATGACTTCATTACCCCACTCAAATAAATTGACTCCAAGTGGTGAAACTCATCAAAACTGGGACTTTGGCACCGGACAAGGAAAGCGAGGGGCCTGATTCCGTCCTTCCCCATCGCCCTGTCTCTTCCTTGACCACGGTGCAATGTGTTTTCAGCATCCTTGCAGGGCCAACCCATTCTGTGCTGCATTCCACCCTTTAAACATCGGTCCTGTCCTGCAGCTGGCTGCATCATGCACGACTGCAGATGCAGCAGATGTGTGGAAAGCAGCTCCATGAGGATCCCAGCACATGAGACAGCAGCAGGTCTGGATGAGTTGACTCCTGGACTTCTTGCCACCTCGAGCTGCTCCTCGCATATAGGAATGTTTACCTGAATAGGAGACCAGAGTATGTATCAGGAAGGAAGGATAACATGGTGATTTTTAGCAAAATCCAGAAGATCATGCGGTGGAGCAAGTGATGAAAATGGGAAGGTAGAGAAGGCCACGGGAAATGGAGGCAAAGGAATGAGCAGGCTGTGCAGGGGAGAAGTGAGGTGGGTGAAGAAAGCTATGGAGGGGAGGAGAAAGGTGAAGTGGTGAGAAGGGAGGAGAGGAAGATAAGAGCTTGGCCATGTGTAGGTGCATGCTCTGGAGTCCACCACTTGTCTAGATGAGGGCCAAGTCATGGTTACCTACTGCTGGGTTTTGCCTCGAGAGCTGGTCATGGCCATGGTTCTTGTCACTCCTGTCTTGC
Source organism: Tetrax tetrax (assembly GCA_009806455.1). Classification (NCBI taxonomy): domain Eukaryota; kingdom Metazoa; phylum Chordata; class Aves; order Otidiformes; family Otididae; genus Tetrax; species Tetrax tetrax. The sequence goes on along the minus strand of WHYT01017184.1, from coordinate 227,814 downwards.
TGTTGGCTGGGAAAGGCCTTGTGACGAGCTGGAGTGGGAACCAATCTGAGAGAAACTCCATGGCTTGCTTGGTTGGCCTTTGGAGGGACAACTTCCCCATGTTGGCCCTGTGGATACCTGCAGCAGCACAAGCAGATGGGCAGGGACAGGCTGGGGAAGGGGCAATGCCCCCTTTTGGCAGTAGAGATGCTTTATGATACATAGGGGTGACCATGGAGCTATGGCCTTAGACACATGATGGTTATCTTTTTTGAGGAGGATGATGTTCCAGCAAATGCTCTCCTGCTGAGCACTTGTCAGCTCGCATAAAAGCCCAACCATGGGCCTTGTGCTTGCTCAGCCTTTCCCAACCAAAAAAAAAAAAAGGAGAATCAGTGTGGATGTTAAGAAACCATTTCTCAGCATGAGGGTGGGGGAGCACTGGAAGGATTGCCACCTCTTGGCTCTAGGAACAGGTTAGACTGGTACTCATCAGGGCAGCTCGATCCCAGCAAGGAAATGGCACAGGTGGTGCCTTCTGGCCCCTTCCAGCACCAGCGAGCGTGATTTGCTGAAGTTTGTTAACCGTAGTGACAGTCCCTGTGGGCTTTGATTTGCTGCTGGGCTTAGCTTTAATCAATCAGTCGTTACGGAAAGCACCTAATGCCGTCGCAGAATTTCATAACTTCTTAGCGGCAGGCGTCCAGCAGCGAAGGACCTGTTCTGGGCAGCGAGTCAGGTCTTGACGTGCAGTGGGAGCACCAGACGCAGGTGGCTGCTACGGAGAGCAGCATGGGCAAAGATATTCTGTCAGAGCTGGCCGGTGACATCGTTATTGTACATGTGTGTAGCTAACGAGGCTCAAATTGCCCATCGGGCTGGTGTTTGTAGATTGAATTGATAGACAGATACCATGTAGAGTTGTTCAAGAAGGACCAACTCCCTGTGCTCTTCCCTTTCCCTGGAGAGTTGACCCTGAACCTGTTGTCCCCGAGCTCATCACCTCCCAGGAGGAGGAAGGAAGTTTTCCACTGGAAGTTTTCCAGTGGTTTCCTACAGCCTTTCATCCGGTCTTCCCACTCCGGAGGGAGACGTCCATAGCCAGTTGGGGATGCTGGGATGCCCTCTTGCCTCCTGCTCTGGCGCTGGGGTGACTCTGACCGGCCGTTCCCGGCGTCCCATCCCCAGGTGCCTGCGAGTGCGTGGCCGCATCGGGCTCCCAGCGCTCCCCCCATGGCTGGGAGCTCACAGCCTGGCCTGCGACACCACTCAGCTTTCATAACCAAATAATCCCCGTGTTTATGCCTCGCTGACTGACAGTGCTGCCCCTGACATGTCATTATCGGGAATTTACATTCCTGCAGGAACTGCGAAATCCCCCGGCTCCGAATCCAGAGCTTTCCTATGGCACCAGGGGGAGAGGAAATAATCTGTGATCTTGAGACTTTCAGACCACTGAAGTAAACCCTCTTCCCCTCGCTTTGTTTGATTTAGCGCTTTGCAGACTCCCACGAGGGGATTTGTGGTTTCTTACGGGTTTATTTTGTTTTGTCCTAATGTGTTGTGCTTTTTTTTTTTTTTTTTCCTTGCTTTTCTAGTGTCGGTCCTTTTGGGCCATTTGCCTCCTGGAGACTTGGGAAAACAGGAAAGGGAGGGCTGGGCTCATCAGTTGGGAGCAGTAAGATGGTTGGGAGTCTCACCAGGATGCCTGGGGGTCAGCAGATGCACATGGTGGTGGTGGTCACCATCCAGCCATGGGCAGATAGTGTCCCCAGGGCACCCAGGCTGTTCTAGTGGGTCAGGCCTGAGGTCCTTCCAGCCTGGTGCTGTGAAATAATGGATATAACCTGAACTTCTGGGACAAATGGAGCTTCTCTCCCCCTGAAACAGGGAAGACAATGTCTTAGGCAATGGATCTCGTCTGTGTCTCTAGACAAAGCTAGTGGTGGAACCCAGAGGTCCTGGCTCCTGGTCTCCTCTTTGCGTTGCCCACCCTGCTCTGTCTCTACCTCTGTTTGTCCCCTCCAGGAAGGCACACCTGATCCTGAGGAGGCTGGAGAAGGTCAGCAGTCACTGCTCGACCCTGCTACGCAGTGCCTACATCCAGAGCCGCACCGAGACCATGCCCTACTTGTTCTGCCGCAGCGAAGAAGTCCGGCCGCCCGGCATGGTCTGGTACAGCATCCTAAAGGACACCAAAGTAACGTGTGAGGAGAAGATGGTCTCCATGCTGCGCAACACGTACGGGGAGTCCAAGGGGCGGTGAGGGACGGTGCAGGCCTGGAGCTGTGGGAGGCCAAGGGACTCCGAGGAGTCGAGGACTCGTGATGTGCTGAGTGGCTGGTGGGGTTCGGGGTCGGGTGGTGTTCAGAGGGAGTGGAAGGGGACAGCAAGGCCAAACAGGACTTTCTCACGCAGACAGCAGAGAAACAAGAAATCAGCAAGTTGGACTTTAATTTCTTTTCCTTTTTTTTTTTTAATTTTTCAAGAGGAAAAAAAAAAAAAAGAAGTTACCTAATTTGATTCAGCATAACAGCCTCTCCTTTTTAATCTTTTCTTACTGAATTTCCTGGACTACGTGCTCCAAAACCCTGGGAGGAGGAGATACCCGCTGGAGGCCAGGGCCAGGCAGAGGGGAGCTCCTGGGCCCAGGGTGACCCTCTCCCCGCCTGCCCCGCTGCTGGCCAGGAGCTGCGGGGCGAGGGGCCGTGGTGCTGTGGTGGCCAAGGATGCCAGGAGGAGGTGACGCGGGCGGCCGGCGACACGGCGCTGCCAGCGAAGGTCCCGGAGGGGGATGCCAGGCCGGTGCCAGGACGCTGCAGGCAAACTGGGCTTTTGTACCACTCCAAGTTGACGGAGCGGCTCCGTGCGCAGCCTTCATTGGCAAGGCTCCCGGCAGCTTGTTCTGTGCATTAAAGATTCATATTAAGTCCACCTTCGCTGCCTCCGTGGTGTTTCTTCCTGACACCGTCTCACCGCCGCTTGGCCCTTCGTCAGGACCGCAGAAGGCATCATCGGTGGCTGTCCCCGTGCAGGGATGCGGCTGAGATGGGGTCGTATCTGGAAACCGGCGCTGATCCCAAGAGCTGGACGCGTGGAGAGGAGGGGAAAGTGCGGCCGCTTTGCGTAGGGTCCTCTCCCTGCCCGACACCCAGCTCGGCCGCCAGCCCCGGTGGGAGCCGGAGGCGTGTGGGAAAGCCCGAGAAGGAAGCCAGGGGCTAAAAAGACACAGAGAATCTGGTTTCTTTTACTGTCAGATGTGGGTTAGGCTGGCCCGGGCTCCCTGTGGGTAATGGATTTCTCAGCCTGGTAGCCAAACCAAAAAGTACGGGAGGGTGAGAAGAGGGCGGGTGAAAAAAACCAAAAATCAGATCAGCTCAAAGCTATTGCTTTTTCTTTATAAAGCAAAACAACGAAGCTGGAGGGGCAAAAGGGAACAGTGTGGGTTGAATGAATCAGTTCAGTCAGCCCAAAGCAAATAGTTTTGTTTAGTTTTTCAGGTTATTTAACCCTTTAGCGTAAAAGCAAACAAGCAGGAGGCGAGTTTCAAAATAAAAATGTTTTGAAACCAAACAAAGGTGTAGGATTTCATGTGGAGGAAAATCAGCCAGAGACTTTTTCGTCTTGAGCTAAACCAATTTGCCTGATTTGCACCCACTCTGGTCATTTTTCCCAAACTGCTCTTCCCGCCCCCCCTCGCTCTTCAGTTCTGTCTCTTCATTTGTCTTGAGTCATGTTGAAGTTACACTTTGGGAAGATCTCCAGTACCTGGTCAACATCCTCTGGACTTCACAGAAAACTTCGCCTTGACTGTGGAGCAAGCGCCAAAGCAGCACAGGTTGCCTGAGGTCTTGATTTTTAAGCTAAATCTCTTTTTTCTGAGGGAGAGGACAGGGACACTGAGGCATTTGGGTTATGGCTGCTGTGTCCCTGAGCTGAGCACAAGGACGGTGGAGGGACCGTGATGCAACGTGTGTGAAAACCTCTCAGTCCCCAGCACTGCTGCTGCCTGTTAACCATCCCTTTGCCCTTCGGAGGTGGCTGGTGGCCACAGAGGTTGGTTGTGGGGATGAAGGAGATGGCCGTGACCTGCTGCAGGTGAATGCAGACTTTGCATTCGGCGCCACCGAGCCCCAGCGTGGCTCTCAGCACCCATCCAGCACCCTGAAGGAGGACTGTGAGGAGCAGAGACTGGCGTTCACAGACCTCACACCTCTCTAAACGGGAGACGCTGGTGCGAGGCGGTATTTGTTCACCTTTGCTATTGTGTAAAACAAAACCCAGCAAAACCCTTGAAGTGCAGATATGCAAGTCTCCCGGCCCGGTGTTCCTGGCACTGCAGCGTTACACCGAGCTGCTTATTTCCTGGCCTGCCATGACACAGTACACTGCTGGGCTGGGAAAAACCCCATAACTTCTCTTCAGAGCCTCTGGTGCAGCTGGAGTGGGCCTGATCCTCCCCTCCCGGCAGCTGGAAAGTGTTTGGTGGCTCCATCGCCCGGTGGGACGGGTCCTGTCGCTGCTTGCGCTGGGTGCACCTCCAGGTGCTTTGAAGCCATTTTGTTTTCGCAAGGCTCTGGCCCGCATCCGTGCCTTTCCCTGTATTTTACAGATATGGTGTTTTATTTTGTTTTTGTTTGTTTTTGCTCGGAGATGATTCATTTCTCTTGAAGGCCCCGTGCAGTGTGTGCTGCGATGGGGAGCTGCTCTGCGGTTTCACTGAAGGTGAGAGTTGATGTTGACTGACCCGATGGACAAATTGCTTGTGTTTTCTGTAACACGGACCGGACTGGAGGCAATCGGAGGTGTGACGGGGCTAATGCTACTTGTGATATTCCTGACCATCGTGAGTGTGGTGCTAGGAGTTAGGAATGGGAGAAGCCAGGTAAAATACAGGGTGGCTGGCTGGATGCCCTTCAGGACTGGTTTCTCCGCTCTGATCCAGTGAGCTCCCACGCTGTGGTATTTTTTTTTTTTTGCACCTGAGCTACCCATCCCAGCAGCCTCCCGCGACGGAGCTTGGGGGAAAAGGGCAAAGCCCACAGCATGGGGCCATTTTACTGCAGATGAAGATGGAAAAGAGACCTTTGACTCCAGTAGCCCTCATTGCTGGGAATAAAACAGGAGAAGATCAAGGACGGGCTGGCTGTGTCTGCGGCAGAGACCAGGGGCTTAATTCTTGCTGCTTACCTTGGAAGGCTGCTGGAGAGCGTCGCTGCGCATCCTTGGTGAGGCTGGCTGTTGCGTACGGGCACGCACACAGAGCGAGTTGTGTGAATATGTACACAGCAGGTGGATGAGTCTAGACTCCGGGCAGGAAGGCTGCGGAGTTTGACAGCTATTAACCTGTCGAGAAGCACACCTCACTCCCAGATCAAAGCCAAAGAGCCTCTGGCTGGTGATGCTACCCAGCACAGTGTACCCAAGCCAAACAAAACCGAGGAATTCGTCGAGGTTACACATCCTCCAGCATGCAGCTGAAAGGAAGGGTCTGTATTTTCTCCCTGGAATCTTTGGAGAATGTAACCCTCCGGCTTTCAAGGTAAACAGTTGTAGTCACAGCCTAGCAATGCTGGCAGGTGGACCCGTGCCCTGTAGTGTGTGCGCACACACACTGACATTCCTCTGGCTTCCTTAAGGAAAAGGGATCCTTGCTCCAAAGCAAGTTGCTGCTGCCCCAGGAGCTGGTTCCTCTTGCCAGACCCTACCATGGCTTTGCCGTCAGGCTTTGGCAGCCCAGGGGCCAACGCTGTCCTGAGCAGGGAGAGCACCAAGGGGTGGATGAGCCATGAACAGTGAGTGAGCAAAGGGGCAAAAAAGATGCCATCATCCAGGTCTAATAGCTAAACTACCCACATCCATTTGCAAAGCTGAAAAGATTTACCTGATGGCATGAAGCAGGGAAGGATAACCTGGCATCAACGGCTCCTGGATTGTCACCAGCTTTAAGATGAGTTCACGTCAAAAGGTGTAACCTCCTCCCTGTGCGGGTACCAACATCGATAGAGCAGTCACGGATATGTGCAGGGCATCCCCTGCTCCCTGCGCAGCCTGGCCCTCCTCCCACCATCCATGCACCCCCAGCACCCCATAAACTCCAGCTCAGCACCAGGAGGTCATTTGTCTGCAGAGCCTGCTCACTCATCACTGTATGTGTGTTCTCACTCTTCCTTTTAACAAACATGGTCACTGCCACTTTCCACATCCCTTGAACGTCCCGGAGGGCACACGTCTTTCTGCAGGGCGCCCCAAATCTGCCACTTGTTTGGCAGCTCAGAGCTGGTGACAGCCGCGGGTCCCCTCCCAGTGCTGCGTGGGGCTGTCCCCTCCGGAGGAGCAGAGCGGCCCTGAACAATCCCCATTGTCCCCACAGCCATTGTTCCCCACTGCCCTCGTCCCAGCCGGGACGGGCTGCAGCTGGCGTGGTGCACAGAGGGGCTGATTGTTTGGGTTGCTGTGCCACCGGTGACACACTGCTTTGGGACAGCTTTTTCCCATGGCAAAGGCCTCCAGTCAAGTGCTGCATTTGCTCCTTTATTTATTTGTCTGGTTTCTGCTTTTCCCTTTTTTTTTTTTCTCCCTTTAATTTTTGCTTAGTTGGGTGAGGCAGGCTCTTCTGAGGCTGGGGAAGAAGCCAAGGGAGAGCTAGAGGCTCTCTGGCAGCCCAGCTCCTCTCCATCCTGGGGCGTGCCTGTGAGGGACAGAGCCTTGCCGTGCCACTAATGCCGTTGCAATGCCCTGTGGTGTGACGGACGCCTCGGTGGCCTGTGAGCACACATCTTGCTGTGCTGGAAGGATGGAAGCTGCATGCTGTACGCGCTGGGCCAGAGGCAGGGTTAGCTCTCCAGAAGCTGAGCATCACCAATGTGAATCAATTTGTGCACGGGGAGACACAAAGGAAGAGGTTTCTGGTGTTTGTTGTGTTGTGTTGTTTTTTTTTTTTCTCTCTAAGCACACTTGACCTGTCTGCCTCTCCCAGAGCTGGTGGCCAGGCCAGGAGGGACCATGCCCTGGGCAGCTCTGGCCTTGCCGGTGCCATTCCTGCTGCTGGGGTGGGGCTGGGGGAGGCAAAGCTGTGCCCAAAGGGCTGCCAGCCCTTTAAAAGGAATGTTTCAAGTTGATATGGTGTGCTCCAGCTTTGGCATTTCATGTGGAGCTGCAGGGGCTGGCAGGCTTTAAATGCTTGGGTGGACAGTTTGATCATTGCGGTATTGGTAGAGTGGAAACACAGCGCATCAGGGTTCGGGAAAGACCATGTTACTGAGGTGACATTTTGAAAAGAACCTACGTATTTTGAGCATATCATCTGTGCTACAAAGTAAGTGCTCAAAGACACTTTGAATGGCCTTTGAATTTCAGCCAGAACCATCCCCGTATTTCAACTCGTTAATCAAAACTGCCAATGAACCTGAAGCATACGTCAGTTCATCCTCGTAGGCTGGATGATGACAAAGGGGAGCAGCAGCGAGCTTAGATACAGGGCTCTCAGGCTTCTTTAGAAACCTATATGAGTGAGGATTTATAAATGGGTGACGTGGCAGGTGACACTAAGAGCAGGGCTGGGGGGTGGCTAGAAGCGACCATGTTGCTATTTGGACATTCGTCATAAGTAAAGTGACCAAAAAGTTGTGAACAACTTCCTATCTGCAGGAAAAAAAATACTAATTTCCTGAAAGCTGGTGATCCTCCCCAAGCCTTGGAGAAGTCAGCCAAAAAATTTTCGAGACCTTTAAAACTGTTTTGACACAGTATTGCCTCACTTGTACTTAAAAAATATTTAAGACCCTGGCCCTTTGGCTGCATTTTATCAGAGCGCTTAGGCCAGTTGTTGACTCGGATGATGTAGGTGGCTGTTATTCCCATTCAGGGCAGAGGGAAAACGTGGGGCCAGCGTGGTGTGGTAGTTAATGAGCACCAACTTCTGGCCTAGGAACTGCTGGGTTTTCTCCCCATCCCAGGTGTGTGCCTTAGAAATTCAAAAATTGAGGCAGTGAGATGGAAAAGCCCAGGAAAATATAATGCTAGAAGAGACAAAGTGGTTGAGTGTGTGTCTGTGTGTGTGAGCAAGCAAGGACAGGGGCACACATCTGCCACTGTACGCACCTGGGCGTTCATTTGAGCTTCAGATGCCCTTGCTTACAAGGAGAGAAGTTTTGTCCTATACTTGTGAGCAGTTTCCTTTATATCCCAGTCTTTCTACAGAAGGTTTTGTTTTAAGCCTTTCTGTCTTTCTGTCCAAATTGTTCAAAGTTGCTAACAGCTTCATTTTCCCATTACCACAATTACCAATGCCATACTTGTTTGAGAAGCTGTGGCTTTCAGCTGGGAGAGGACTTTGCTGTATGAATTCAGAGCAATTTCCCCAGCTTTCATATATAATTAATGCAGTCAGCTCCTTTTGATTTAATGCAGCCAACAGGAACCGCATCTGGTGTCTCAAGTGCCAATCGTCGCTCCAGCACATGGGGCTCTTGGAGAGGCTGGTGGCCCAGTCTGGGTGACTTTGACTGTGCTCTGAGACTCCCTGGGCTGGCCACCGCACAGCAAGGTGACCGGCAGTACTGCCACGGGGCTGAGATGTTAAAGCAGCCTGCCTTGATAGGTCTCAGCCAGATTTAACATCTGCTGGTGGCCACCAGCCCTGTTGTCATCTCGCCGGGCAGCAGCTTGCTCAATGTAGGTATTGATTTTTTGTTTTTTTTTTCTCTCGTCTCCTTCTCTTTAGCGATTGATTTCCAGACAGACACGTAAACTGGACGCAGAAACTGTTGTTTTGGCTGTGCACTTCGACTGATCACGCTCGGGTGGTTGTGCGCAGGCAGGAGGACCAGCGCTGACCACAGCGCAGCAGGAGCGAGCTGCCCGCTGGTTGCTGGATTTATGGGTTGCTCCAACTTGATAATGCTTAATAGATCGTTCAACACACAGCCAATTGATTTGCATGTTGCTAGAGACACAGCCTATTTAATACACTGTTTATGGGCCTTTTTATCTACACGATATTCAATTGATAGGGCTGGCTGTGACACGCTGATACCCCGTTAATAATGCACGGGCTGTAGATGAGGATGGTATAGAAAGCGTGATGCACTCTCGGTCGTGCTCTTTCTCTCTCTCTCTCTCCCCCTGCTCAATATATCGCAGTGGATTTTGACAATTAAAGTGCAAAACATTTATCTTTACTGACTCACTTATGCCAGTGTGAAAAAAAAAATAATTTATCCTCATCCTTCACTCTATTGTCTGCAACGTCCCATGGATTCTGTGGCGTGGAATTAATTTACTGGTCAATCCATGGGATATTTACACACTAAAGTATTACTGCCACACTTTTTAAAGGAGGTCAAGGTGGTGCCAGCCAGTACCATAACTACATCAGGCCGGTAAATGGAGCTGCCTGCCGTTACAGCCCAGCTGAAGCAGATGCTGAGCTGGTATTTCACAGTCCTGCCCCCGTGCACCCCCTCCTTGTCCTCTGCCCATGCTCCCAGCCTCCGTGTCTTATCAGGGCTTTCCCAGGGAGTTAAATCATTAATGAGTCTGAGAGTTAACTGGGTTAAAAATTGCTCTCTTTAGGCTCAGGGGTCAATAACTGTCAGGGCTAAATGGCACCTGTCCTGACAGCCTGCCCATCTTCAGCACTTGGAGACGTCGATGATGGTGAATCCATTCCCATTTGGAAGCTGGATCAATACAGATTTCTCAGTAGAGCGGCAGAAAGTCCCTTTGCTTGCCTGGTCTGAGGGGGTGGCAGGCTGGGTCCTGCCCATGGCCCTGGCCCTGGCGTGGGGTGGGGGGGTCCCCACTGCAGCAGCAATGGTGTGGGGCCAGCATGGCAGGATCAGCACAGCCAGGACAAAAAGGAGGAAAAAATCTGCAAAGTTGATGGGTCAGAACAGGGACCAAAGGCCTTTGCCATTGATGATCGTCAACTTAATTGCACAGGGAAGCTGCCCTGGCTGGGGCAGGTGGGCTGCACGAGCTGTGTAGGGCTGAGCCTTGGCTGCTGCAGCTCCTCCAGCCTCCCTGTACACAAACGCCTGCCGTGGCGACAAAAAGCCACACTTTTAATGGTAATGAAGGACCAAAAGTTTCCTGATTCCATTCAGGTTATTTCACACATTAGCAAGAACAGTGCTGTGGTTTGAGTCCATCCCTTTCCTTTTGGACCTGTGCATGTGTCCACCTGGGACATGTCCATCACTGCACCGACCAAAATGATGTTAAAGGATTGCAGAGCCTTGTTCTCCAAGCATCATCTTCATTGCAGGTGAGCCAGCTTTGAGCCAGGGTTGGGACAGGATGGGCTGTAACACCATGTGTGTGTGTGTGTACACTGGGGATGGGGCTTTATCACCACCAGCCGTGCGTGAGCTCGCTGTGCACACCTTACAAGGCGTGGGAGGACTGCAAGCCCAGCTCTCTTTTGACCACTGCCTTACCTTTAACTGTACGTTTTCTTGTGCATCCAAAGGCTTTGTGCATTGGCATGTTCAGCTCCATGGCTGCACATAGCTTTCAGCCTTCCTTCCCTCCCAGGCAATACCCCTGAATCAAGGCAAATTCCTGCTGGGACACATTTTCTGGATGACCATGATGGAGAGCATAAGCAGAGATCATGGACAACTTTAAAAAAAATCTTTTTAAAATTAGAAGCATCCAACCTTCACATTTTCAAGCATCTCTCACACCAAAATCTGAGCACCAGGCTCCCTGAGAAAAGCAGGACCTGAAACACTTTGACAGACCCGAACCCGCGGGAGGTGAAACGGGCTCCAGCTTGGCCCTGCCTCCCTCCACCCCACAGCCCTCCCCCATCAGGGCTCTGTCAAAACACCGCGATTTTCAAAACCCTGCCCAAAACTGAAGCTTTGGGGCTCAGCGGGAGCTCAGGGTGGCCTGTGCAGCTGTGCAGCCAGATGTGGGTCCCCACAGCCACACTCACCACCCCCCACCCCAGGGTACCCGGCCGTGCTCGGGGCCAGCTCGACCGAAAGCAAAGGAGACGTGGCAAGAGCAAGCGGTCCAGTTCAGAACTCTTTAATACAAGCTTATATTTGTGTTTCTGATTCTCTGTTCTCCCAACATCTGGGGACATTACCCTCATATATGTGTGAGCATGTGTATGAAGATATATACAAAATCACACAGTTAAATATTTAAGCATACAAGGTATTATATATTTATATAATATAGAACTTTAGGGTATAGGAATCAACAATGGCAAAATATTTCTGATGAATCTGACATAACTTTTTTTTTTGAGTGAAACATGACCTGTTTTTTGAAAGACCAGAGGAAGTTGTTGTTTATTCAAAGAAAGAGGAAAACCTGTATAAAGAAATTCTGTGAAAATGATTTAAAAAACCTCATGAACCAAAAAAAGGACAACTGTTAAAAACTGTATTGAAAAAAAAAATAAATTAGATGAACAATTGTGTAAATATAAATTAAAAAAGATGACAATCTTAATAAATAAGCTTTACTATTTACATCTTTATATATTGCTTGGAGACTTAAATTAGATCCGTTAAAAACAAACGAACGCAAAATAAAACCCAAAATCGGAGCAGCAAACGTACAGGCGTGAGGTACAGAATTAAGGGTTGAACTGTATTTTGCTTGTTTCTTTTTTTTTTTTTTTTT
>WHYT01017184.1:195479-216169 GCA_009806455.1 Tetrax tetrax | reverse complement strand
TCATATATATATATTTATATATATTTTTATATATAGTTTGGCTCAATCCTGCTCCCAGTGAAGTCAACAACAACAACAAAACCCCCTGTTGACTTGATGAGAGCAAAATTCAGCCTATCATCTGCAGACAGGTAAGTAATTACAGAGGCCGTACAATGCAACTCCGCAACGGTTCCGATTCCCTCTTTAATTGCTGGTGAAATGTTTCGTTAAAGCCCTGGTTCTTTGCACTCAGAAGACAGAAACTGGTGGCTGAATTGTGGCCTCAACAAATGAATGAAAAAGCAAAAGACCAAACCAGAATGGGAACTAAAGACAACCTGGACTCATTAGCTCCGCATCTCCACCTAACAGGACTAACACCACCAACAAGTAGCACCAAGACTCCTCATCTGACACGAGAAGCCAACCCAAGCTCTCATTTCTGGCCTCAGAGGAAGCAATTATTATTCTTAACGAATCTTGGATGTGTAAATCAGGCAAAAATGGGAAAATTCAGTTTGCCGAGCTAAGACAGAACCCAAATGTTAAGCCCCACTTTGCTCCTGCTGAAACGACCAAGAGTTTTCAACACCGGTTCCCCGGGTGGCAGGAGCAGCCCAACACCAAGCCCCTATCGCCCAAATTGACCGTAGCTCCAAGGAAATACATCTTGGGCCACTTGGACCTGCTCCGCTGACGTCTTGGTCATACTCCCACTGAATTCAGTGGTCAAGGTCCTCCGGTGGAAAGGGGACTCTCCCCAGGGCTCCAGCACACAAAACCTACACGAGGTCAGCTGGAGGCAGAGGTGCTTCCACGTCTCCCTCCGGGACATGGCTTTCCCCAGAGGACGGGATGACATGGAAGACACGCAAAGCAAATCAGCTCAGTTGCACCACTGAGACCAAAATGGGGCCCACAACCATGAAGACACCAAGACCCAGGCATACGGTCCTCTCCCAGTGCTATGAACATGCCCATTAACTCACTGGGGCATCCAGTGGAGTGGGCAGGGGAGGGCAAGACGCTGCGGAAAGGCTGGGAATTTCCACAGCATCCAAAAACGTTCAAAGGCCGAATCGCCGGCTCTGAAATCCCTTTGAGCATCCCAGCCTGGGCTGACTTAACCTCATCCCCTCCTGTCTTCTAGCTCGGCCTCGAACAGAAACGATGGGCCGGAGTGCGGGAAGGGGACGTCAGCACCCCGCTTCCCGCTGACGGGAATCACCTGTCTGCTCACGTAGCAGCTTTCTCCTTCCTCCCTCACTCCCAGACTCTCGCAGCTCTTCGGGATTCGGACTGTGCAGCGCTTCCGAGTGCAGTAATTAGAGCACAGTGAAATACTGGTTAAATGCGTATGTACAGTTGGATAAAGTAAAAATAAGCACAAATACACAGTTAAAAAAATAATCTGGAAAAAAAAATAATAATAAACTCCACCCCCCTCCCCCCACAAACAACATTTCCTGGACTTCTCACAACGCACAAGGAAAACAAAACCAGACAATGTTATAAAACCTCACGGTACTCCTAGGGAAATCTACACTTCAGGATCTAGAGCTCCACTCAGCTGGCAGAATCCGTGTTTTCCTTTCAAATACACAAAAATAGGCTTTGCTCTTCTTGGATTTGGGTTACGCGGCTTTTCTTTTCTCCTTTTTTTGCGAGTGTTTTTTTCTTTTCTTCCTCTCTGTAAAGCCTCACTTGCTATTTTTTTTTCCCCCTACTTAAATCAGTTGCAGCAAGAAACTTTTGTTGGCTATTAGGTTTTCTTTTTCTCTCTTTTTTTTTTTTTCCTTTTTTTTTTTTTTTTTTTTTTTTTTTCTTTTTTTTTCCTTAAACACAGGTAAAACCCAGAACAAACCGACAGTTACAACCAAGTGAAATCGAAACCGGAAGGGAGGTAGCTGGAACCCGACTCCAAGAGTCCTCTGGTGCCATCCTCCTTTCTCAGCCTGGGAGGGGACAGAGGAAGATGCAAGAAAAGCAGGAGGACACCAGCTCAGCCCGTCTGCGAGAGGGTGGGGAGGGAGATGGGTAGCAGCTGATAGGAGTTTCCCACCCCACCATGCACCATTCACTGCTTTCTGCTCCAGCTTTCCCTTCCACCAGCCATGGACACCACCCATAGCCAGGAGGCTGGCTGGTGGCCCCAGGCAGGATGCAAGCCTTGGCTCGCTATCTGTGACAGAGAAGATCTTGGCACTAACATGACCTGGACTTTATGAGCAGCTAAATTTCATCAGCATGGGCATCCTCTCCTGTTCCCCCAAGCTTATTGCTTGATGTTGTCCTGCACGGTTGGCTTGGTGGGTAGAGGTGGTGGGTAACGTCCCTCTCACCTCCCACCCAATGACCATCACCGTCATGGAGTGTCTTTTCTAAGGACTCCACTGGGCATTCAAGGCCCTTACCGTGGTAGATGCTGTGAGGCCATCCAGCCAGCCTTGCCCCAGGGTGGAGGCACAGGGGACAGGAGCTGGCCAGGTGTCCAGGGCCCACAGCTTCCCTCCCTGCACGCCTGGGAGCATGGTACAGCACCTGAAATGCGGAGGGCAAAGCTTTGCCTCAATGCAATCTTTTCCCAACAGAGGAAAAAAAAACAAACCAATATTGGATTTAACATGACTCAGAGCAGAACTTCTGCTCCTGGTTCTGTCAGCTCCGTCAGAGAAGATGGACAGTGCCAACACAGCAGCTGGGAAAAAAAAGTCAAATAGCAGCATGGAAAGCCTGCCCATAGGAAAGGGAGATGGGTCACTCCCGGACTGCAGGAGTGAAGCTGAGGCTTGAGGCTGTGCTTGGCAAGAGGCCGCCACCTCCCCTGAGCTGAGAAGGACTCAACTCAGCAAGCAGAAGTTGGCCCACAGCTCCTGGAAGCCCAGAGCAGCAAGTGGCAATAATGGTTATACAGACCTGGGCAATGTCCTAGGTGGGAAAAGCAGATGGAAAATCTCCTCCGTGCTGAGCTGCATAACTGAGAAGGGGATTTTGCAAACTCCATGCAGAACCCATCCTGAGGCTCCCTGCTAGGGGGAAAACCCAGGTGGGGTGGAGGGGGGAGATCACGTCAAGATGCCTCAGGCATTGGGAACATGATGTGTTGGCAGTCTGAAAGACTTTTTAGGTTGTGAGCTCTTCTGATGGGCTGGACAGCACATGAACGAATGGCCCACATGAAAGGGAAGGACAAAGGAAGCAATCTCTTCACAATTATTTACTTCCACTGAATTACATAGCAAGGGGCAAAAATGGAAGTTTTCCCTAGGCCCAGTTTTTGCCAATATTCTCTACACTGGAGAGAATATTGTCCTCCTACTGGAGGACATCCAGCCTAACTCCACAGAAGGAGCCCTGATCCCACTGTGCCTCCCTTTCCTGTATCCCCCCCATACAGTGGGGGCACAGCCATCTGCACAGCTCCCATGGCCAGGCCTTCTCCGGGAATAAGTAGGAGCTTCACAACAGAGAGCTCCTCACCTTCTTATGACAATCACCTCTCCAGTCCTCTAAATTTTAGTTCTCGAGATTCATCTCTGGTTCATTCTGACAGAAACAACCCCAACAACGGGTGACAAGAGACTGGTTCCTAGCACCTACAACTCTGTCAGTTTTCCATTTCTAGTTCTCCTACCCATTTTTACATCCATCCACGACACCCCCTTACCCTTCTACCTTGTTCCAGTGCCTAAATGTTCAATCAAGCAAGAGTAGGAAAGAGTCTTTCCAAGCTTTCTTTACACAGTAGATTATACAAGCTGGGACTGTCCCAAGGAACAGACAGACTTAGCACTTGGAAGGACATTCTTTTAGATGTGTGCTCTTCCTACCAGGAGCCTGAAGCAGCAGGAGACAAGCCCAAGCCGCACTGAGATCTACATGGGATGGGTTGTAGCAGCAGCACTAGATGCACTGGGCACCTCAGTGACTCAACGTGATGAACCCTATGAAGAAATGAGTCCCCAAGGGTTTGGCACAACATGTGACCCCCTGGGTTGAACCGGAGGATGGAACTCTACAACAGGGAAGTACAAGGTCTGCTGCAGCTAATGCCGTTCCTTCTGGAAGATTACAAGCAGCTAAGCTCCTGGTCTATCAAAGGTGTCCAACCCACTGGCCTGGCAGCTTAATACTGACAAATATGGCCAAAATTCTAATACTGTCTCCTGTGGTCCTTTCCCCATAGCATGTGCCTCCTCCTCCTCTTCCCTTCTCCCGAGAAAACAGGAGCGTGAAGTGGTTGTTAGATGTATACCACTGTAGGAGGAGGGTGGAGGAGGTCTAGAGAACCACTTGGGTGGGTGAAGACCAGAAAGCAGATTCCTTTGGCTGGCTGGTGTCCTGTTTTCTTGCCCCAATGCTGAGGAAGAGACCAGAGGGTTGGAAAGGCAGGTTGTAGGTAAGCGTTAAGGCAGGCTGTTTGGTTGCGTGGGGTTGTTTTCACCCTGTCCTGACACAGTAAGGAAACGAGTTGTATGGGACATAGCAGCAGGAGTAGCAGCAGCAGACATGCTCAAACGACAAGTGCGGAGGCGAGTTTCCCTCTCTGCTCCTCAGAAGCAATCATCTATGTTCCTCAATGCCAGTCCTTAGACTCCCCACTCCCTGACTCCACCATGGGACCACCTGCCCACCTCCACACCGAAACGCCCCAGCAGCCCTGCAGCTTCCAGGCAGGCTGCAAGGGGACTTGTTGTTGGTTTTTTGAGGGCAGGGGGAGAAGGAGGAGCTGTACACAGAAAGGCCACTGCAGTCTGCTGAGCTCCCTGGCTGGAACTGGCGTTCCTGTGAGGAGCAGATGCATTCCACGTCTTGAGCTGGCTGGGCGTCTGGCAAGTCACAGCCCTGTGGAGATCCCACCCCAATCTCAGTGCCCCGAGCATGCGATACCTTGGCATTCAGCATCAGAAAAGGCTCAGCTTGGAGTCCTCCAAGAGCACAGCCTCTTCCACGAGCAGTCTGAGTTATGAGTGCTGGAGAGGGGAACATGATTTTGCGTTGATCATAATCTCTCACTCTTTCTCTCTTTCTCTACTTATTTCTATAAATATGTGTACATAAATAGCTTGTTTCTCGCCTTGAATCTAGATATGAATTGTTCAAATTAGGTGGGCATAACATGCTGTTTTGATACAGGAAAGTCTTCTCGACTTGACTCTTGGTTGGTTGTTTCTTGTCATCACTATTTAAGATATAGTTAATACATAAACCCCTACTTTGAGTTCTCCTTGGACAAAAATTAAAGGCAGACTGGTTGAATTCTAAGGGTCCCTGGTGCAGAAATGCCATCCAGTTGAGCAGCTAAATGTTAAAAACGATACCAAAAGGGATGTGGTGTCTCTCCTAGCCTGCCTTGAGCAGTGTGGTCCTCCATTCCATGTCGCTCGACATTATCCAAGACTGAAGCCACGGAGGTCTTTCTGATTGTGCTCTTGGGCATTGGGGTCCCGGCAAGCACACTCTCCTTGTAGGTCACAGGACATAGGGAAGGGAGTAACCTGGGAAAGGAAACCAAAGACACAAAGACATGAAGTAGGGTACACACTTACAGCACCCTGGAGAACAAATGGGACCTCTGGAGTGATATATTCAGAGATCAGCTGCAGCCTTCAGCTGTGTTATTTTTTTTTTCAATGATTTAATTTAGTGCTGAGCTGGTGGTGCACTGAGGCCTCAGGTGAGCTTCTTGTCTATAAGGGAGGCTCTAAAAAGTGTAAAGAATAATTTGCTCAACTCATGCAGCTACCAGTCAGTTACTCCCTTAACACTTCACACCAGGCACATGAACACAGCTGGCTGAGGCAACGCGTACTTCTCAGGCAACTCTGGGGCTTTTTGGGGTACCACAATGCTTGGATCACGTTACACTGCCACCCTCTTCTGAAAAGCTATCCTTACCTCAAAAGCTACAAACACTAAACGACAGCAAAGCTACAAAGCCCCCATCTCACATGACCAACTCAAACTCAAATGATCATGAAACTCAACTGGGTCCAGTAGGGCCCAACTCCAGTCTTCCCATAGCACTGCTACCCACCTCCAGCTTGGGGGTTTTGGTGAACCCTCCTCCTGGGCCATTATCACCCCTCTGTAAGGTACCAGGTTGTAGTAGGGCCCTATGGCTTGGGTGCTGCTGCCATGCCTAAGTCCATGTGTGCACTCAATTACGAATGTTCTTGGTTTCAGTTCCTCAGGGCAGGAACTGAACCAAACCTAGCAGATCAGGGAAGCTCTAAGCCAGCAGAGACACTTCTCTAAATATCTTTTGTGTTTAAGGTCAAGAGACGCAGCTAACGGGCACTGAGGAACAGCAAAGGAACGCAAATAAGAGACTGCTATGTGCATGATCTGTCATCTGTCCACAATCTCTCTGGAGAAGCATGGAAAGGAGCTGAAACAATAGCCTACAGTGCCTGGCCAGCGGAAGTTGATTTTGGCCTATTGCATCACGGTATTTACATAAAGAAAAGGGGGTGGTGGTGGAACCGTGTCTCACTTGCCCTGAAGTGAATTCCCAAGAATTTCTACCATCTGCACAGACTGAGCAAATGACCTCATTCCCCTCCTTTACGCTCCTTCCAAGCCAGTGCCACAACCTGTTCAAACGCTCCCGGTGAGGGCTGCATGCGCGCATTCCGTCTGCTTCCCCTGGCTTTGCTGCCACATGTTTGCTTTCTCTTTCATAAACACTTCTCTCCAGGCTACGAAGCCTGGCTCTGCCTGTTCCCCGTGTATCATCAACAGCACATCTAGGAATGCGGACCACGCAGTGTGCGTGAACGCATAGCTGTCATTTCCACCTAGAACTTCCACACGTGTCCCTGCATGTCTATCTCTAGCGTGCTTTTCTCCTGACACACACAAGAACGGGACGGAGAGGTGTGGATCTTTATTTCGCAACTGGGGAGCCTAAGGCAGGGACGTACTGGCAGAGACACTAAATAGCCAATGCTCATCACCAAACCAGAGTTTAGAGAGCCTCCTCCCCTTGCTTTTGACTTCATTCCCAGAAGATCTGACCCTTCAGCTCAGGTGATGACTCTTCATCAAGCCATGGCCTTGGTGACTTACGAGCTAAATAACCAACCGGTGAATAATCTGAATCTACAATTGTGCAAATGTGGAGGCTGCAAAAAGAAGAGATAGTCCAAAAAGTTAAAAGCAAATGAATTAAAATAATTGGAAACTAGAGAAGTTCATAAACTGCAGAAAACAATAGGAGCTTAAGGGTCACTTCATCCGACAGAAGCCAGCCAGAGCAGGACTGTCTCATATCACAGCGTTATGAATATTCTTAGATAGGAAAACAGGCGTCTGCAAACAATGGGGTTTGGGGACGAGGCTGAGGAGGGATTGTTTAATGACTGAATTAAAATACTGGAAAGGAAAAGACAAAAAAGACATGAAAAAAAAAAAGGACTTTTTCTGTTCAATGTAGAAGGAAACATTTTGGTTTAGATTATCTGCTACAGCTTAGGTTTGACCTTTCCCTCCAAGACATACAAATAAAAAAGACTATTTCAGAGCAAAAGTTATGTCTTGAAATAAAACCTTATTTCACTTAGAAAATGCTCAACAGAACCGTCTAAATATGTCTGGAGTTTTCCCTCTATATTTATTTTTTATCCTGAATCATTCTGTTCAATCTGGATTTGGCAAAGATTTTGACTTAAAAAATCCTCCCTGTTGTACAACAAAGCTACTGGTTGGAGGCGAGACCTGGGAACCTGATTCCTTAATTTGTCTTGATCAAGCTTTTTCCTCTCCCTGGCCTGGATCCATTGCGTTTGTCTGTAACAGCCTAACAAAGGCGATTAAGCGGCCCCTGCGTTCAGAGGAGAGAGACAGGCTCACAGAGAAGGTGGAGACACAATTTGCACTGAACACAGGACAACCACACACCCAACTTGGGCATTTCAGTCAAGCAGCTGACTTAGCTGTGACATCCTACTACACATTGTCTCTGCTGCCGGCTCAGCAAAACGTGTTGCGGGCACGGAGACCCCAGAAATGCCATTTCACTTGTGGGAACATGAGACCCAAGAGTGGAAGCCCTGCATGACTGTGTCTCCAAAGTACCAGCTCATGTTCCCCTAACCTGCTCTGTGGACTGTGCTGAAAACGTGGCTGTAGAAACCCAAACTGGCACGAGTTTGATGTTGCCTTGAAGTGACCTACCCTATTCGTTCCCTGTCCTCCCATTTCTCCTTGTGTGCCCCTTGTTTTCCCCTTTGCTTTCTTACAGGTCACCGTAAGCACGTGCTCAGCACTGGAGCAACCTGAACAAACGTGCACGTAAGAGACTAGATCGCCACTACATTACAGCCAATTTCTGGGGAGAGGGAGCCACTACAAAAGAAACATTTTGCTCTGTGTTGTCCTCTAGAAACCCTTTGGTCTCCTAGTAGAGGTCATGGACAGAAGTGCAGAAGCTTTCTCTCTGGGGCAGAGCCGTGGCCCCCAAACCAGGCAGTTTCACGGCTCAGCAGCAGTCACAGCAGTGGGTAGCCTGAGTGTAAGAGGGGTTCTTCCTGATCCGATTAGCCTCATTCACTTTATGCCCCTTACAGAGTTTTTTAATGCAATTGGATTTTTACAGTGCTATTGTCCAGACAGATGAATTGTTTTGTCTTACGGCAGTGAGCTCTAGAGATCAGTTTTCTATTATGTGAAAAAGGCAGAGATTTCTATGGGTAAGGAGCACATTCACAGTCACACTAGAGAAGACGAAATTCTCCAAATGCTCTGCAGTAATACAGGGTTTCCATTTTAAACAACATCTACAACAAACACACATTTTTGTTCCCCAAGGACCTGATTTCCAGAGGTATTCAGGGAATCAAACCCACACGTAGCATCTACTAGGACTGTCACAGGTACCCAACTCAGGGAAAGCGTAAAACCCCTTAGAAGAAGGACTGTCTTTTGCCTTGGGCTCATACAGTCACAGCCCTCTGGAGTACAGAGCCATGAATAAAGCCACTGGATGTGCTAGAAATAATAAATGCTGAACCTTTTTCTGAGGTGTGAGACCCAGATACACATACTCCAAGATTAACTGCTTCTTTTCTTTTTAAATAGGT
This sequence comes from Tetrax tetrax, assembly GCA_009806455.1. Lineage (NCBI taxonomy): Eukaryota > Metazoa > Chordata > Aves > Otidiformes > Otididae > Tetrax > Tetrax tetrax. The sequence goes on along the minus strand of WHYT01017184.1, from coordinate 207,104 downwards.
CTACAAAAGCCCAGCTCGTTAACAGAATATATGACCTGCACTGAAATTTCCAGATACACCGGTTGTAAAGTCGATCTTGAAGAATCAGCTCTTCTTCCTTCCACCTGCCCAGTCCTGTGTTCACCCTACATCTGTCTCTCCTTGCAGAAAACCTGGCTAACAGATCTAGGAGGGCAGGGAGAAGGTGAAAATGAAGCTTAGGGTCTGTCTCAGTCATTTGATGAAGCAGTGCAGGATATTGTCTCCTCAAACTAACTAAAATAAGCTGAAAAAAGCACAACTGAAGAACGCAGCTCCGCACACCTACACGTACCCCCTACACACACACACATATCTCCTGGAGATGATCCAGAACAGAGCCACGGCATGGATCAACAGCACTTGGGGGAAATGTGGGTCACACCTGAACTGCACCGGACCACAGTGTTTTCAAGAGAAAAGACACAACCTAAACCACATCTGTCACCCCAGGAGTGTGCACGGCATGACACACCAAAAATTGCACATGAAATTGCAGTAGGTGTAGGCTTTTGGGCTAGGCAGGAGGCTGGCATGGACATCTGGGGTGTAACGCACAGGAGATCTGAGACACGTCCACCTCGACCAACCCACCACCTGTGCTGTGCAGCTTATGAACCCATACTTCCATTCTCCGCAAAGGTATGGGAGCCTAAGCATCCTCTCCCACGCTAGGCAATAAGACCTTGGATAAAACTCAAGCTCCCTCTTGGAAACAGGGCTGCATTTGTCCTTGATACAACACTCTCAACTGTGGGAACAAAGACAATGATACGACAGACCAGTGCAGAGCTGGGATCCAGGTCATGAAATGAGCAAGAGGCCACAAATCCTCGGAACACAGCACCTATCTAAAGAGGCTGGTGACATCTCAAGACAGATCCCTTCTGAGAAAGACCAGCCCATAGGGAACTGGTGGGAATGTTGACAGGAGAAATCCCAGACAGGTACAGCGAGGGATAGGAAACGGTTCTGCAAACGGTCAGAGCTCATCCCTCGCACAGGCTCGTATCAGGGTGACCTGGCTGTACCTCCCATCCAGCGCACTTGGGGCTGGTCACAGCAGCACCAGTGCAGGCAGAATCCAGCCCAGGGAAGGGTCTGGGTTGGAGGCAGCAGGGGGAAGCAGGGGAGGAGGGCTGTGAAGTGTTGGGAAACAGCCTGTTGTTAGATTTCAGCCCTGAAGTGTTTGCGAAATCTCCCAGACGGGCCTAACTGGAAATATGAATGCCCCGCTGCAGACAGAGCTTCTGCGGGCGAGCGTGGCGTGCCGAGATAAGCGTGGCCGGCCGTGCTGAGTGTCGCAGCCCCGTGCCTCCCGAGACCCTCGCAGCTCAAACGCCAGGAGTATTTTGTTCCCTGACAAGGCCCTTGTGGGACAAAAATGCATCTTGTGAGGGTCTTCTCAGAGGTTTTCCGCATTTAGGTCAGCAGGGCTGGTTTGAGATAACGGAACAAGAGCAAGCCCCCTTTTAACTCCAGGGGCTGGTATGCAGGTTCACACCTAGGGCACTGCTCCCGAGGGCCTGGGAAAGGCAAAGATGAAGCTCACAGGAATCCTCCTCTCCATGTAGCATGTGCAGTCTTAAAGGCTTAAATTTTTGTTAACTGCCCTGCCATAAATGGGGCTTTCCCCCACCAAAGCCAGCAAGCCTGGTGTAACATGACGTAGCTCAACTAAACCCAACAGATGCTCCTCTCTCTCTGTCCAGTATAAACTGGGAGAAGCCTCACCAGAACCGGTGGAAGCAGGATGGCCCAATGCCAGCAGGGATCCCCGGGAAAGCCCTGCCCGCACCGATCCCCGCATCCCCGCCTGCCCGCTGAGCGCAACGAGGCAGCCCGCTTGCCAAACCATGCAGAGCTCCGTTGCGCAGCAATCAGCTGCGCTTCCTGCCCTCGTGCTACTGATTGTGCAAACATGAATGTAATTAGTCTAAATAATCACCAAAGATTTAATAGGAGCCAGACCACCCAGCGGCCAAATAGCTGGCGGTGGAGCAGGGAAGGTTTGTTCGTTGGTTTTTTAACACTTGCTAATGAAGTGAGGTCGGATAGCAAAGCAAACACCCTCCACTGTCTCCTGGGAATGCCGTATGTTGTGGGAAGCCCCGTGTCCCTGAAAGCCAAGAACGTTCTCTCAGGATGGGCAACATGTGCTACTACCATCACTGCTTTTAATTTACCGCCGCCTGGAAAGCCTCCCTGAATGATTACGAAACCAAGCTCTGAGCCCCAAAATAAGCTCCCATCCCAACCAACCATGACTGAAAACCCTGCTCACATGGCAAACAGCTCGCCACTGAGGCTGCGACCAGCCGCTCATGGGGAAGCGAGCTCACCCGCACGCCTGGGTGAACCAGCGGGCTCGGAGCACGCGGCCTCTTCCAGAGGCATGAAGAAACACTCCGCATTGTATCCTTCCTTCCTCCGCGCTCACACACCATTCATTGTATCTCGCCAGCTAATTATAGAGCTGACAAACACACCCAGCTGGGGACGTTCAAGTTGTTGGGAGCAGCGTCGTGGCAGGAGTATCAGCTCTGGATAAGCAGGACTTCCTCAGCCAGGGTGGTCACTGAGACTGCTAATTGCGTGAACTGCCTCAAAACCATGTTCTGCCAACGGAGCAAGATCTGAGATTCCCAAGACAGGTCCGCGTCGCAGTTAGAGAGCTGGGAGAAGGCACCTATTTCTCCAAAATACCGAGAAGCGGTTATTTCTGTTTTCTTAGGGGTCGGAGTGCAGCAGACCCCGCTTTCCAGTGAGACAAGGACAGCCTTTGGAAATCCCTGCTGGAGCCAGCAGTTCAAAGCTCCTTTCTTTAGGCCTTGAATTCTCGGCCATAAAGTCTCCGAAGAGGTTTTGATAACTCGCCTATCTTTTAGATAAGCAAAGCTTTGGATGAATCCCACACGGTCCTCTATCTCCTGCAAGTCCTCATTTGTTTTCCGCCAAGGCACTTGCTGGTTTTCCTCTTCAAGGTGTTGGACAGAAATGTCAAGAGGCTGAAGGGGCGGCATTTGAGATGGGAATTTTTGCCAGGACAATTTTTCTTTTTCTTTTCTAAGTGCTGTGGGGCAAAGCCATTGAAGGAAAACCCGAGTGATAACGGAATGAGACAGGTTTTTCTCATCGGAGCAGGAGGTTTACTTCTTATGCCATGAAAAGGAAAGACAGAGAGGAAAGACAGATGAAAGGCTGCCCTTTCAGAAAGTTTAAGTTGGGGGAATTGTAAAACGGCAAATTCTGTTTAAATTTGCAGGGATCAGGCTGCAGGATCTTCAACTAAGCAAATCTGAGACCCAAGTCTGGAACAAAGCACATAAGCAGAGCCTAAAGAGAGACATTTCTCATTTCTGCAAGGCCTTTCTAGACAGCCTTGTCCAGGGAAAACTTGTAAAAGGGAAGGGGAAGAGAAAAGAGGTGAAGAACAGCGACTGGAGAGAAGATTCCCCGAAACAAATCAGAAGGAAATAGCCATAACCTCCCTCCCTGCAGTGCCGCGTGCCCCAGGAGCTCCTCGCAGGCAGCCGCCAGCCCACAGACAGCCGGTTATGCCCAGGATATTTATTTTTCTCAGTTTAGTAGTGTCACGTATTTAATGTTTTAAAAAAATAGTATCTTCTTTTATCTGCGGCAGGATACAAAGCAAGAAGCAGCTTCCTAGAGCAGCCAGGCAGAAGGGAGCTGGCAACCTGTGCTGGGTCAGGAGGGTAGGAAGATTAAAAGGAGATGGGATTTTACTTTGTCCTTCACGGAAGACTTTATCCCCTCCAGATACACAACAGAAGCTTTCTCTCCCTTGGAAGCTGGCTGGCAATGGCCTTCCTGTCTCTCAAAGCTGCTCCTGGGTCAGGCACAGGGCAAGCTGCGAGCGGCGCAGCCCCGTCCTTCGCCCCAACTGCAGACCCTGCCGCCAGCCCGCCCTCCCCACGCAGCCCACCGGCCCGGGGCTGCACCGCCAGGCGCCGTGGGACACGCATCCCTTCTTCTTTGGGTGGCCCTCATCCCTGCGCCAGCGCTGGCTTCCTGCCCGCTGCAGGGGGATGCTGATCAATTAGCGCCAAACAAATAATTAAGCTGATGAATGTCTCTTTTCCCCGCTTGGTGACTGCGGTTGCCTCGAATTTATGCACAGAATATGACTGAATTTATTCGTTGCCGTTTGTAGCATTCAAAAGAGGTCTTTAATGATTTCTTTTAAGCTCTCCAGCCTGATTGTGACTACTTCAGGGCAAATACTCATTATTTCCTATCTTGGCAGCAGCGCTGATTAGGCAGCGGCTGGTCAGATAAGTCACACCGCTCCGTTCCCCTCGCTGCAGAAACACACAAGGTCGTTTGCCGCTAACGCTCAGATGCAAAGAGAAAACGCGGCCTAAGCGAACGCCGCATGGAAGCCTCTCACGCATTTTGAGGCCAACAAAACAGAAACATGCAAAAATCTCACATCAAGTAAGCGGGCTCAGAAGTCAAGTGAATGCGGGCTGAATAATTTGGCTTTCGCGCGGCCTGGTTCACAGCGCTGCGTGCAGCTGAAAGTGCTTTTGGGAGGGTAGTGGGATCGCAGTGAAGCTTAAGTCTCGACAGTTTGCGGACATTAAAGATCTGAAGCCAGCTCTTACTTGACTGTTAACTCCTGAATCTTTGCATGATGCAATGTTAATCTTCAGACCTTTCCTAAAATAACGTGCCGAGTTGCTATGTTCTGTTAAATGTGAACCATGTGTCACCTCAGCAATGGCTGCGACGGTGAAAAGATGGTAAATCTAAAGCTTGTAAAATATCCTGTGACATTTTGGGAGAAAAACAGGTGTTGCATAAATGTTAGACATTTATGGGTAAACTTGCAGGGGCTTTAGAAGACTGACACATCTGCCACATAGTATGTAACCCTGAAAGAAAAGGAGCAGAGCCAGCCTCTTTCATGTGTCTCACTCCTTCTACAACCATATGAAAATACATCCTCATCTGGTATTGGAATTAACAGAACTGGACTCACCCCTCCCTGCGTCTCCTCCAGGTTTTTGGCTTTTACACCCAATGTGTATTTTAGAACTGTGCCTTTTTAAGTAGGTGGCAAACTGTGCTGGAAGGATTTGGTATGCGGAGTATTTTTATTCAGCTCCCTTTCCTCTCACCTTTCATTGTTTTTCCCTTTGGAATATCTCCTGTAACGCTCCACTCATAAACCTCTTCAAAGGGAGGGCTGTATTTGAACAGCCTTCCCCGAAATCTGGTCCCAGTCAAAGGCCTCCGACGGGAAAATAACTCGCAGATCCGAGGCCCGCGACCCCACGGCTGCCGCCGCAGGTGTCGGCAGCCGCTGTGCAGGCAGAGAGGTGCTGCCTGCTGCCTCTCCAGCTTTGACGCCGCGGCCCCGCCGGCTGGGTTATTATTCCCCCCTTTACCCTGTAAATGTAATAAACTGGGACTTAGCATCTTGCTTTTGGCACGGAAGGTCCAAGGAGAAGGTGGTTTTCTCACTCCTCCCAAGCGCCTTGTTCAGCCCTTGGGATGCTGGTGGTGTTTTGGGAGAGAGAAGCAGCTTTGGGAAGCTGAGTACATGCAGAGGACGCGATGGGCTCTGTGGCTCGGCCCTCAAACCGTGTGATCTCTAGGACAGGCGTTTCTAAATCTCAAACTAGAGCAAGTCTAATTCCCCCAGTCACGAAGATACACCTCTCAATGAAGTCGGGGGAAGCAGACTTCTCTCCAAAAAGCTTCAAAACCTCCTTCTCCATGGGGGAAACGCATCAGACTTGTGACCAGCTGCCCGTTTCTGAACCACTTGGCCTTTGCATCAGCCAGTATTAGCACAGAAACCAGTAACCAACTGGGCTACAAAGTGCCCTCCCCCTCTCGGGTGGTTGCTTCGTTTCTGGGAGGCAGAGAAGCAGCAGATATTTTGAGTGTGACTCGCCTGGCTAGTAAGTGCTCCCAACTCTGTGCAGATCCCACTCTGTCTCAAGTCTCTGCCCAGCAATAAATTCTGCTCCCAAACCTGAATCCTATCCCTCTCCCCCTCAATTCCTCACCCACATCCCTTGAGTTTCAGTCCTGTCCCGACCCCAGCAATACCTTGTGCCCTTAGCTCCTTTCTTGATGGGGCTAGTTTGGGTTGGTCCCCTCCCAGCCACCTCACTTCCATTCCTCTGGCACCTCTTGGGATTTTTCATCCCCTGCTCTCAAGCCCAGAGGCAGCCAGATAAAATTTCCCAGGCAGGCTGTTGTAGGAGGAGAAGACCTATGCCATGCTGAGCTACTGGGCACTTCCAGCTCTGCTCTCCCAGCTGGTGGGCCTGGGAGACTGAAGCCAGCGAGCAAACTCTGCCTGCCCTGGGGCTGCTCCTCCCAAGGAGGTGGAAAATCAGCCAGAGATAGGAATCTCTTCTTGGAGACGACACTGGAGGAGAGCTGCTGGCTGTCACCCCGCTGGTCTCTGCAGTGGCAGCAGGGAGCCCCAGATGAGCTCTCCATGACCTACTCCACCCTGGGGGAACAGAGAAGCTCACCTGCCACTGCTTCCCTCCCAGCACGCGCCTCGCAAGGACGCTTGCAAATGAAACACAGCAATACAGGGGAAAATTTGTCCAAAAAAGCACATTTAGGAAAACTACCTCTCCCCCAGTGGTGAAATGAACTCCTTCCACTTGCCACGACACATCTATTTCCCTTCCCCAGCATTCCCAGATGGGCCAGACACAGCCCACCGTGCTGTACTGGTAAGAGATCTTTGGCTGAACCAAGGAAAAGCAGCCTCCAGGCAAAGCTGTCTTAGAAAGGACTGCTCTCTGCAGAGACATCTTCAGTCCCTCAGCTGCAGCAGAGAGGACCTTCTTCCTCAGATGGGTGACAGGGATGATGTCATATGCTGAGCCCAAGCCTCCTCCATCTGTTCTCAAGTTTTTTTTATTTATTACTATATATCAAATACTTAACATAGCCGGATGTTCTTCCTTCAGATCTACACTCAAATCTTGAAGACAAGGTAAAAATCTCACGTGGCAGAAGTTAAAATTTTCTTTCCTTTATTTAAGAAACAAGTTCAAAATCTATCCTGGTTGGAAACATACAAAATGTTATACTGCTTCAATCCACAAGCTCCATCGCTCCAGTCACAGCCTCTAACTGGTCAGAAACAGGTGTGAAAGCAGCATTTCAAAAGGGAGATGTGTGGAGGGGTCCTTCCCCAGACCTCCACCAGTCAATGGTTTAGATATCCCTGAGCTAGAAACTGCATCCTGATCACAGTGTTTTACAGCCACTGCTGGAGCTAAACTCCATGAACACACCTATTCTCTTTTTTACTTCAAATATGTTCTTGTTCTAACCATACTCTGTGGCAATGCATCCTATCATTCAAACACACGTTGCGCGAATAAGCACTTTTCTTCACTTGTTTGGATCCTGCTTCCAGGTAATTGCCATTGCACTCCCTCATTGCTGTGTGATAAAAACCAGTGGATTTTATTTTCCTAAGCATCCCCCCTGCATTAAATAATGTTTTTATAAATCTCTGCCATTAGCCGTGCCCACTGTCTCTTTTGCAAGATTTGCAGGTCCTGGTCTATATGATCTCTTGTTTGTGCAGAAGAAATTTTGCATCTCTGCTCAGCCCTGCTGCACACCCTTCTCTGTCCCGCTCTGTCCTTTGGGATGGTCAGCGAGCCACGCACCTCTGGGTACACACAGATCAAAGTATGGACTTGCTATGATGCTTTCGTTTTGTTCTCTGTTCTTTCCTAATGACTCCCAACCTTCAGTTTCCCCTCTGAGCAGTGAGGGTGGATATCAGGATGGGCAAATACACCATTCTCAGTGTCTGTGTGAAGGTCTCCTGAGCAGGAGGTGCACCTTCTCTGATGAACACGCCCAGGGTTTTGGAGGGAGCCAGCCTTTGCCTATAGAGCAGCAAGGGTTCATTTACAATAAGAATGAATGAAACGTCTCTGACTACTTTATTTAAGAACCTGCCTTGCACAGGTATGTGGTGGGTTATGATGGGAAATGCACATTCATATCAAGAGAGAACTTAAAAATGAACCAAGAACTCAGTGCCTATGTTGAGCTGATGCCTGGACTGAAGGTCCCTCTGACACCTTGGACCCTATTCTAGCAAAAATACTTTTTTTTTCAGGTGCAAAGCAGCACTCACCAAGGAATTCCTAGTGAAAAGAGGAAGGAGCATCCCTACCTTTTTGGTCTTGACTGTTGAGGCACAGCAGTCCCCACCATCATAGTTGCAGAAGGCTCGGTTGTTGATGGAGTCACAGTAGTTGTCCCCCATGAAAGGCTGAAAAAGGAGAAAGCAGAAAAAGACTGAGAATGTTGATACGGCTAAAATCTGTAACAATATGCCAGAAGGAAAACATGAAGCCTTAAACAAGACAGAACAGTTTGTAACGTTACCAATTGCCCTGAAAAGCAAGAGATAATTATTCCCCTCTTCCTTGAATGCAGACAGAAAAAAAAAAAGGACACTAGATGGAAGGGAAATGAGCCCTTGTTGGCTTTTCACATCCCACGTAAGATGATGCTTCAGGAATATTAATTTGACTAGGCCCAGAGACAGCATCAAGACATCTAAAATTGTGGCACCTTTTGATAATTTTAAGCTAACCTTCCGAAACTATGTGGGATAAGGAGGAGGTTACGTATAGCTGCAAAACTGGCTTGCTTTTAATAGCTGTACTTTCCACCACAGTTCTCCTAACTATGCAACAAGTGCCCGCGCTGAGGGCACAAAACACATCACAGGGAGAAAACGGAAGTGGTCTGAGCTCAGCACAGGGACCATGTGCTCTCGTTCTCTGACCAGCAGTGACTGCGTGTGGCCTTTGGCCGTGAGATGTCATCTCCCACCGCTGCCCAGCTCAGGGCTGCGATCATGGCAGTTATTCAGAGGGATCTTGTGGAGAACTATTAAGTAAAATCCATCAATCACCTTGAAGAAGAAAATGCGGTCACTAGTCTGTGCAATGTGATCACTAGTCTGTGTGCTGCACAGGACCGGAATAATAACCACGATTCGGAAGAAAAGGCTTGAAGTCTGGTTTTTCATGACACCTGCGCCAGGTACGAGAATCCCAGGTCAGAAAAATGGATGCTCAGCAGAGAGCTAAGCACCCGGAAACGTTCAAGGCCAGGTTGGACGGTGCTCTGAGCAACCTGATCTGGTTGGAGATGTCCCTGCTCCTGGCAGGGGGGTTGGACTGGATAACCTTGAAAGGTCCCTTCCCACGCTAGCGATTCTATGATTCTATGACTTTCAGACAAGAAGGCATCACAGCAGAGCAGGTGGGGAGGCTTGTGGAGGTTTCCTGGGAGGGTTTTGCAGTAATTGCAGTACCAGACTCTCCCCGATGACAGATACCTGAAGAACCAGCAATGAGAGCTTGCCACGCTCTCCCAAAACAGCGCCACAGCCATGCTCACCAGTATTGAAATGGACCCTGTGGAGTGGAGCAGAGGCAGGCTTCCACTGCTAATGTTTTGCAGGTTTAAATATTTCTGTCAGGGTATTGGAAATCCAGGCAGTGATAGCAATATTGGACCAGAACAGGACTACCAGGAGGTGACTGCCTCATTGTGTGTCACTTTTTTAGCTACATGCAGATACTACGAATGCTGACAAAGAAATCAGAGTTATGGGCTGAGGCTCCTATCCCTCTAAACTGGCTTAACCCCATTGGCTTCCATAGAGACTGACTAATTAATACGGGCAAAGACTTTGACTTGCCAATGTCCTTCCAATTGAATTAATATGCTAAGAAGTACTTTTATGCCAACCTGGTCATATTCAAAAACATGAACTTTGCCCAACTTCCCAAGACATTTTGTAGGCTTCTCCATGTTTTGCTTGCATTGCCTCTCAAGGAAGGCTTGCCTTTAATTTTCCATGTCCATTTCCTGTACCCTACACCTATGACCACTGGAAAAATCAGTAAAAGAAACCTGTAGAAGAATTTGCCTTTCAGTTGCACTGGCACAGAGTAGCTAAGTCAATCCTTTGGAGGAGAAGAACAGGACAAATAGCATCTATTCTGATTTGGTACCAAAACCCTCATTTGGGAGACCCTGGAGGCTTGGCTGTGGACGGTGAGATCCCTGTAGGTCTTCATGCATATCTTAGTGGCCCTGTGTTTTTGGAGGACTAGACGGGTAGTCCAGAGGGCCTAGTTTTCTACTGAAACACCTAAATTAGCTGCCGAGAAGCATGGGGCCGGCTCATAAACCTCTGTTCCTGCCACTAGGGAGCGACAAAAAATCACATTGCGGCAGCAGCCCGGGCGACCACGGCGATCACCACAGGTAAACAACGCCCCGCTCACGGCCTTCTGCTCAGGGAACCCTCCCTGACACCATCACCTAGCATGACTGACCTAGTGGCTTATTACTCCCTCTTTCCATAGCTGTGGAAAAAAAAGGCCTGGTGAAGATGGCATTTCTTCTGAGATCTTAATGCCAGAGAACAAGCGCTGGCCCAGTCGTGGATCCTGGAAGCATCATGCTCCAAAAACGATGCTAGAGGCCATTATCAATTGTCTGGGCAAAGCCTTCCAAGATGATAGATTGCAATGCAGTGACACTGCTGAATGAATGACGAAAAGAAGAAAGTTCCTGTTGATACAGAGGGGTCTGGCAATTAACAGCGATGGAAGGAAAGAAAACGCTGAGAAAAAGCATGTCAGTAATAATGGCTTCTGGTAAATTATTACATCATTGTGAAGTTTGACTCAGTAACAACTATCTTTAAACAGCAGGAGAATGGATTCCCAATGGTGCATCAGCACCTGAATGGCATTTCTTAATGGTGGCTGGATGTTATTTTAGCTCTCTTTGGAGAATAGGGGCACCTAGCCAGCCTCCATGAATGTGATGCATGAGATGGCTTATGACATTCAAAGCCCTGACAGCAGAATGCTTTTCATTTAGGGAACAACTAGACAGAAACTATTACATTGTTGGAGAGTTATTACCCTCTTGGGCCCAACATTTGTATGCAAAGGAAACCTGTCTTTCACTTCAAGACAAATCACATTGTGCAGCAATGTGGTCTCGAGTTTCGTGTCAGATTTAGGAGTTCTGTGCCATGTTCTGCCACTCTGGAAAAATAACTTCAATGCGCTTGTAAAACTGGGTTACTGGGTGCTGAGAACACAGTCAGTGCTGCAGCAAGCCACGAGACATGGGGTCAAGACACAGCTCTTCCAGCGCCCGTCCATGTACCCAAAGCAGCCATCCATCCCTCTGCCTGTGAGCCACTCCCTTTCCAAAATGGGTGTGAAGCTTCCCAGCCCCACAGAGGTGCCACAAGGATTCACTTCTTGGCACGGGGGAGATACTCAATGGCTGGCGTGATGTAAACCGCATGAGTGCCTTGACCCATAGAGAGAGGTGCCCCAGCCCCATTCAACCACTGGAAGCATCTTAAGACTTCTCAGACTTTTCAAAGACTGTTGCCAGGAGAAACAACATCCTTCAAAATAATTGCTTTTTTTTTTTCAAATAACACAAGAGACTGTAAAAATGTATCACAGCTGAAATGTAACTGCGTTTTTCTGGTTTGTTTTTTTTTTTTTTTTTTTTTTCAAGGTAAAG
>WHYT01017184.1:120787-180453 GCA_009806455.1 Tetrax tetrax | reverse complement strand
AAATATTTTTTTTTTTTTTTTTTTTTTTTTTTAATTTGACAGAACTCCCAGCGAACCGAAAAATCAAGTGATTTGCACAGCTCCGCTCTGAACAACCCCCAGAGGAGGGATGGTTCCTTCTTCCCACTCTGCTTCCACAACAGCTGTTGCTTCAGCAGCCACACGCAAATCTATTTATTTTTTTCCTGCCAGCTCTCCCTCTGTTGTAGCTCTGCCTCTCCTCTCAAAGGTAAGCTCTGCATATTGGTCCTGCTTTTATCTGCTTCTTGTCCTGCGCTCATTTGTACACGTCTCGTGCCTGGAATTAAGTCACTAAAGTGCTTCCTTCGCGTCATCCGAGTACCTGGAGATCCACAAAGACCTGCCGTGTCAACACAACCACCTGCTTGCTTTACAGGTAAGGCACAACAGCGAGCTGCCACTGGCCGTAAATAGAGAGACGTATTATTAATGGTATATATCACGTCGCCACGGGGATCTTCCCCTAAGGCATCCCAGTCCCGTCGCTGCAGGGTGTCCCTGGTCCCACCAGCATTTCCCCCGCGGGGCACTGCTCCCTGTGGGCGACATCCCCTTCATCTGCAGAGCTGAATAAGAGGGATGTTTTACAGCCTCCAAAAGCATCCCCTCCAACGTGTCTCAGCATCATCCTGCTTGTCTCCTAAAGGCTCTCCTCCGCCTCCCAACACAAGTTTTCAAGCCCAAATCTCACCCTCCAGTTACAAAGTGTTTGTGGGGTCAAAGAGCCTAAAAGCTCTTGCAAGATCCTCACCATCAGGGCAAAAAAATGTCTTATTCACCAGCGTACTCTTGGAAACCTTGATTTCTCCTCCATCCCTCACTCCCCTCATCTCCCCCTGTACTACTACATGTTTTCCCTGCTGCCTAATGAGCCCTCCCGAGACACGTCGGTATACAACTCGTTACAGCTCCCTCTGCGTCCCCGCATCAATAAACGCAGGAGCGCGGCAGAGAACGGGAGGGAAGCTGTCACTGTACTTCACCATGAATTACAAAACCACTTTAAAGTCTAGCACTCGGGAAAGGGCCAGCGAGAAATTGCCCCTAATTCAGAGAAAGGAGTTTTCTTTATGTTTCATGCCAGAAACTTGGCAAAGCCTGCACTGAGGCAGTAATAGAATCTTGGCAATGGAGGGAATGGGAAGCTGGGAAGGACACTGCAAGCTTGTCATGTTGTCTGGACTTATGTTCCCCATCCCTTTCCAGGATTTATTCTATTGCTCCATGTCAAACAGGGAAATATCACAGATCACAGAATGGTTTGAGTTGGAAGGGACCATTAAAGCCCATCCAGTCCAACCCCCCTGCCAGGAGCAGGGACATCTCCAACCAGATCAGGTTGCTCAGAGCCCCGGCCAACCTGGCCTGAAATGTTTCCAGGCATGGGGCATCCACCACCTCTCTGGGCAACCTGTTCCAGTGTGGTGGCAGAGATTTTTGGAGCAATATCACTATCCACAGCCAAGACCAGATTTCAAAAATCCCAAATTATTGATATGTATTTAGGCATGAAGAAAAGCAAAAAGACTCTTGAAGCTGCTCAGGATGAGCTGGGCGTGTTGGCTGCCTTTTCTCCTAAATCAAGCTCACGTGGGCAAAACGGGCTCCTGCAAAGCCAAGGCCAAGTACGTGAAGGCCAACAGCGTTTGCACAAGCACCACTGGCAACCTGCTCCCCGGTGACACGTGATTGTGCCAGCGTCTTCCAACGTGCACGTGAGCGTGTCCAGATAAACGTCTACACCCACAGAAATACCGCGCAGGCACAGGTGCCTGTTGACACGCGTTTTGTGTAGATGGCACGAGGGTTTTACAGAAGGGGCAGATGAGCGAGGGGCCAGCGCGTGTGCAAGGCTCTAGACACGGGTGTGCACGGCCCCCTCAGCACAGACCGATGCCGGTGCATGCTGGAGGACGCGCAGGACAGAGCGTGGTGAGCGGTTAATGCCGCCGGTGTGCCTGCGGCAGGCAGGAGGAAGAAGCGGTGACCTCTGGAAGCGGCTGTGCTGAGCAGGCATCTCTCGCATGCGGGCGAAGTGGGGGGGGGAGGATTCAGCCAGCTCTGCTGGCTCGGGAAACGAAATACCCTCTGTATCAGCTGCTTTTGTCACCCAAAAGCAGTGCAGAAAATCCAGCTGTGCCACCCAAAGCACGCAAAACACTGAACAGGAGGAAGACAATAAAACTTGGCCAGTGCCCTTTCTCTCCCTGCCCATCACATTTTCCTGTGCAATGAATCACGTCTCCAGACCAGACCCATTGGGTGCCAGGTGGACCTCAGCACAGATCTGAGGCTTTTGCCTTGAACTGACTTTCACTGGGAAATCACAGTGAGAAAGCAACTTGGGAATAAAGCCATCACGTTACCAGAACAGCACGCAAAGACACAACAAAGATCAGGAATTCTTCTCTAATGGGCAGAAGACTTTTCCCCATGTATTCCCCTCACTGCATGAACCACAGGTAACACTGTTTGCTCACTGCATGTAAACACGCAACAAAAAAAAATAAAATAAAAGTAAAATCGTCAGGCACTGACCTTCACTCTTTGAGGGTTCATCCAGTGCTGGATGTCCTGCACGGTCTCGTTCATGCGCAGGAGGATGGGCTCGTGACTGTGATCCAGACAGGAGGTGGTACACTCCGCACCTGCACAAAACACGGAGAGGATAAAGCCAAGGGCTACAGCAAGCAGCTTCTGCCCCCCTCAGCACCCTGCCAGCTGAAGGACAGGATTAGGGCTCGTTTTTCCTAAACTGCAATTAGCAGTCAACCATAACTATCACATATCTCCTAGCCACACGTGAAATGCTGAGTACAGCCCTGCATCTCGGCAGGAGATCGTGAGGGTGGCAGATATTCCTGGGTCTTTTTGTAGGAGCTGTGTATCGAGGTATTTCTCTGGCTATTAACCCCAAGAAGGGGGTCAGGTTTTGCACTTTCAGATCATCAAGAAAATGTTTTTCCATTTCAACTGCTCTTTGAAGCAACGGGACTGATTAAGCAGAGGCTGCTGAACTCACCTCACCTATGACATGACAAAAATCTACCGTTTGATCTCTCAAATTTACAGACCTTCACTAATAATCTTTCGGAGGGTGACCAAGCCTAATGACATTGCAGAAACTATCACCTATGTCCCACAGTCGACGAGAAGGACGCAGAGAGGTAATGACGGCTTTGTTCACACATAAACCTGCTTTTCCTCTGATTAACTGTCATACCCAGTGGGAATCCTGTCCTTTCTTTATTAAAACACGCTGTGATACTCTGCAGCAATATCCCAGAGCCCTGTGGTGACACAACCGTAAGCCCCAGTGTGTTGGACCATTACCATTTCCCCCCTGGAAAATCACTCGTGAATGGCACAGCTGCTGCAGACGCGTCATTAGGATTTCTGCACTCCAGTCAGCACTGGGGGAGGAATTAATCTCGGCACTGGTTTGGAGAGCTGAACCTTCAGCTCAGCACACACCTCAGCCTGGAACGGCAGATTAGGTGTCTGAGGAATTACTGAAGGTGTGTGGGATTCATGGTGACCACGACTGGATGCTATTATTTTCCCCACCTGCTTCTGCCTTCTCGTGTGCTCCCACAGGGAGGAGTCGGCAGGAGCAGCGCAGACCTGGGCTGCTGAACTGGGAAGCGCTTGGGGTTTGGTTTGCTTTCCCACCACCCACGGTAGCAGCTCCACGGACCTGCTAGATGAGGTCTGTTGAGATCAGCCCCATAGCAAGCTAGTGGCAGGAGAGTACCTTCTCAGAAGGACTTTGATCAGGCTTCAAAGAGCACCAGGAAGAGAAAAAAAAACCAACAATCTGATCCCAAAAGGTGGTGCTGGGCAAGCCTAACAAGGTCTGTGGTCTGTCTCCATCTGCTGAGGGTAAGAGCCAACAGCCACCGTGCCCTCGCTGAGCTGCTCCTTCTCCTCTGTCTCCAGTGAGAGCCGTGCCCTCATGGAGGATCCATCCCTCCAGTCCCTCGCCTCCACAATGGCTGTGTGGTCCCATCCCAGGATCAGGCCCACTGGACCTTGCCTCTGGGATCGTTCCCTGCTGATAGCCACCCCGGCAGGGCTGGGAGAGGACCAAGGGCTGGCAAGCACCCGCTGACCCTCCTGCTTCCAGCACCTAGATGCTCCCCTCCAAACCAGGAATCGATGTTTCTCTCCTTGCAAAAACCTGATCGCCCCAGGACGTAACCTCGTCTCAAGGGTAAAACGCCTCGCCACATTAAGAGTCACCGGCAACCTTCTCGCGGCTCGCTCTCCTGTGCTCCGCCACGCTATTTACGCTGACGGGAAGGAGCAGGTCGGAATTGTTTTGATATATGATCTGTAATTGGCATCATTACAGAGTGGTGATCTCATCCAGGTCGTGTTCTCCTCCCTGGGGAGGGAACACAAGTAGGCTCGTGGTCCCTCGCATGGCTGCAATATAATGAGGGAGCCGCGCAAGGAGGAAATCTCTCCAGGTTCAAAGGGACAGGCGGAGGGAGGAGGGGGCTGGCAGGGGATGGGAGCGGGGCTGCAGGAAGGGCCTCATGGGTCTGTGCGGGCTGCAGCGAGTGCAGCTCCCGTTGGAGCCCTTACAGCAGGGAAACCTCAAAAATGGGGCTGAAAATACAATAGAGGGTGTACCATTCAGTGTGCAGTCTATCCCTCCCCCTCTGCCTGGGTGACACAAAGCGAAGCTGAGCTCTGGAAGGCATCACCCTTGGCAGAGCGACCAGGCACCCCAGAAGGAACAGGGTGAACACCCCTTACAACAGCTCCCCAACAACCGTCAGACCAAAGGGCATGCTCAGCTGGGCTCATATTCTTTCTGGAGAGACCTCAATTATCCTGGTGCTGCACTTCCCTGCCAGATTCCTGCCCTTCAGCCTCTGGGGCATGTGTGTGGTTGAAGGAGGGGAATATTACAAAAGTGCAAGGCAAATGCAGGTACAAGCTACCTGGATGTGTCTCTGGTATAGTCTGGCTTGCTGGCTGCCTGTTAAAACCAGCTGGCCAAGCAAGGACACGATGAAACTGGAAGCACTGCAAGGAGCAGGCAATCAGAGCATGTTACGTGATGCCTGGCCTCTCAAAGCTTCATGTTTCCTAAAAGCAGATCCCTGAAAAGCCTCCTGTAGCAGCCTCTCACTCAGGCACACAGGGTCCACAGGAGAAGGTGACTTCAAGGACTGCAGGCTCCTTCCTTCCTCCCATCCCTCCTCATCTCCTCTCCCACCCCGCGCCCACCTGAGCTGCATCCCCCCGCAGGAGCTGGGGGGGCCGATGCTCACAAACCTATGCCGTAGCCGCCGGCGCACTGCAGCTTCAGGTGGCTGTTGAGCTGCGTGGGCAGTGAGCACTGGCCCTGCATTTCCCTGCAGAGATGAAAGGAGCCGCTCCAGGTGCCATCCTTCCGGCAGTGAATCACATTGCTTCCACGGCCCTGGGAACGAGAGGAGGAGATAACGAGGACTGTCACAAAAATAACAGCAGGAGAAGGGAGAAGCGGGCAGAGCTGAGCTGGGAGGAAAGTTCTGCTGGAGCTGGAAGAGCCTCCGGTTGGGACTGCCAGCCCTGGGGGGCAAGAAGTTTTTTTCCAAAGAATAAAAAAAAAAAATAGGAAAACCTGCATTGCATACCAACACACGCACACACACCTCCTCTGTGGAACAGCAATGTCTCTACAAGGCCCTTGCAAGGTCTCTACCCTAAACCAGACCCACTCCAGTTGCGATAAAAGTGCATTCACCCCATTTGCCTTCTTTCTTCTTGTTGAGAAGTTTGTGTTGAGTGCAGACAACCTTTTCCCTCTTCCCGTTTTCTAACTGGTTACATCATCTTTGTCTTGAAAAAGACAGAATCCCCAATGGCCATCTAAGAAGGAGGGAAAGCAGGACACGAGCAGGGATGCTTAGCGGGGCAGAACGTGCTCTTTAGAGCTTGGCTGCCTTGAGTGACGACCAGCAAAGAGGCTGAGACAGACACGCACAGAGGCAGGTGGGAAGGGGAAGAAAATCCTCTGGTGTGGGAATGGGCAAGGAACAGAATCTGACATTTCTCTTATAGAGAAGATTCTCCGTATGATACTGAAGAATGAATACCAAAGTCCGAGGGGAAATATCATGCCCTTTAGAAACAACAAAGGAGTGTGCAGGCAATCTTTTGTCAGATCTGTCCTCATGGCATTGGGGAGCACAAGCACAAGCTGTTCTGCAGGATTTGCGAGCCTCACTGCCATGGGGCAATGTGGGACATTCACCAGGAGGATGTCTGGCATGGTTGGGCTCCAGACCTCCCACAGGGGCCTTGCTGGGTGGGAGAACCATGCAGGATCTCTGTTTCTCCTCGCCCGTTTTACATGCCAGGCATGTCGCCTGCCATCTAACCCACCCTGCTCTTGGAGACTGTGCTGAATGTCTTTGGAGATCCTTCAGCGTACTGTCTATGCTGGGATCCCAGCAGGGCTGCTGAACTTTTCGTAGGAGCTCTTCCCCATGACCCATACCCATTGTTGAACATGGATCTGCAGAAACCTTCAGTGCCAGTCTTGTCCTTCATATCCAAAGCATTTTTTTGCTCAGCTTTGTTGATGAACACAATGTTTAGTGAGATGCAAAGTGGTCTTATCAGCAGACTGCTGCGTGGGACCTGCTTCCCCTTCTCTAGACATCTGGCCATTGCCAGAAGTAATAAGAAAATCATATGAGAGGATAATGGGCCAGATGGACTCCGAGTGCGATCCAGCCTGGTGACTCTCACCTAAGGGCCAGTTTGGCAGAGATTGATTAATTTAGATCTGACCGTTCATATGATTTGTGCACAATATTCAGAAACGGAAGACCCTTGCTCTGGGTGCCAGGGGAGGTACCGGCTTAAATGACCATGATGTTCCTGGTGATTAAGAGATGCCATATGTACAGCTGAGCAATGATCTTTCAGCCTGGTGACAAATTCAGGAAGAGATGGCTGAGCGATAATTGAGCACAATTTGCTGTTTTAGCAAGTGTGGTGCGCTTCCATTGCAATTTGCATGCCAGGGTTCAAGCATGATTTTTAAAGGTGAGCCATGAAACCTGATTTATGTTCCTGGAGCTGGCTGTGCTTGAAGGTACAATGGCTTCCGCAACGTACTCTGAGATCCCATGATATCCATTGCTATAGTAACATACTGTCCATCATTCCCTGACCTGCAAAATCTCTTGTGAAAATCCCTGCTGGGTTTCTTGCTTGGATGCAACGTGCATTATCACCTTATATAGCTGAGAGAGACTTAGTGGGGTTTAATCCTTAAATAATTAACACCTCTGAAGTGGTTCAGGATTGTGCCAGGAGTCCTCCCTCTTCTTCTGCAGTCTATTTTCTGGGATATCTGGAAATACCTATCTCTGCAAATCCCTTTCTCAAGATGTTATCTGCTCCTTCGCTCGAGGAGCTTTCGCAGCTGAATAGTCATGACACTCTTCCTTATGGAGAATAGAGACATAGCTGTATCTCTCATTTTCCAGAGCTCAGTTCGTTATTGCTGTAACCCTGACTTCACTGCTTGCTCCCCTTCACGTCCAGATCATTTAAAAGCAAACACAAACCCCTATACCAGTTGTCATTACCTGGTGGCCCCAGTTTCCCTGCTCTGGCAGCTATGGCACACGTCTTCAGCCACACCGACCGGACTGAGCAAGCGGCAGATGCACAAAGCCACAGACATAATATCCCAGAGCCCCCACACGTGCAACTTCTCATTTCACAAGGCTTCCAACCTCACGTAAGTCTTACACAAGGAAATCTTTTCCAGGCACTCTGACACAAAATCCCAGGGCTTTGCCTGTTGTCCCCATGAGGAGGGCAGGCCAG
Source organism: Tetrax tetrax (assembly GCA_009806455.1). Classification (NCBI taxonomy): domain Eukaryota; kingdom Metazoa; phylum Chordata; class Aves; order Otidiformes; family Otididae; genus Tetrax; species Tetrax tetrax. The sequence continues at coordinate 172,587 of WHYT01017184.1, read as the reverse complement.
GCTGGCAAGGAACAGGGCAGTGATTGGCTTTTAATGTTTGGAGCAAGCATCAGAGGTGTCTTTCAGATCACTGGTCCTAGGGCAGGGTTGGTCCCTTTTTAATATCTCCTTAGAATCCGGAATGGCAGAATACCAGCTCTCTGCAGCGCGTGCAGCAGCAGCTTCTACATCCCTGCTTTCTGTTCCCAAGCGTATTAAGCAGCAGCAGCACTTCTGGGAGAAGTTACTTATCTCACAAACTCTAATTACCTCTGGCGAGGAAAACTAAGCATTTCAAACAAGACACTAAAGGCCAGACCTTCTCATATCAATGAACACAGGTCCCAAGAAGTCAAAGGCAACATGCTGATTTATGCCAGATGGGGATCTGACCCCTGATGCCAAATGCCACCTTCACAGCCAGAAAAACATGAAAGTTTAGAGATAGTTCAACTGAATAGTTGTAATCCCTAAAAAGGCAAATTATCATATGGCACACATATATACAACATTAAGAAAAAGACTTGGAGAGAAAAGCAAGGTAAAATGGAACGAACAAACAGGACAAGTACAGGTAACTCATATCCTACTTTCATTCATTACTCCTTATTTTCTAGCTAGATCATAGAGCCACTGACACAGAGTTTTCAGCCACTTATTGTCCAGAATCCTCTGTGGGTAATAGTTAATACCATTACTATTATCATGAAAATAGTATTTCCAAGCTCTTCACGTAGCTCTCCCTCTAATTATGTATTTCCCTTCTCCACTTCTCTGTCTCTGGTCTCAGAAGAGCTCAGTGGCAACCAGCCCCTCCAAGATCAGGATTCTTAGGGAAGAAATGGTAAAACTACATTTTTATGGGCTGAGATTATTTGGATAAGAGAGACTCACCGACTGATTGTCATCGTCTTCGCACTTGATCCGACACTCGCTGTTGAACTGGAAGCCGTTGGAGCACTGGTAGAGCCCGTGAAACTTGGAAGGTGGAGGGTCGCAGGTAACGGGCACGCAAGCGCCCGGCAGCCACGTGCCATCCTGCGTGCACTGGATCTTAAAGGCTCGCCTTTTTGTGCGGAAGAAAACAAGACCATTTAGCAAGTGGCTGAGTCAGCTGAGAGCCTCTAGAGCCTCTGAGCTCTGCTAGCAGGTTGCAGGGGATGGGTGTGCTGGAGCTTTTAACACATGGGGAACAAGTCGTGAATCTACGTTATGAGGTTATTTGCAAAGCCAACATTCAGCGGCCTAGCCTAAACTCCTTTTTTGGCCTGGATGTGTCTCCCAAAAACTCGGCTTCCCAGGCTTGTGGGTTGTGGTTGGTTTGAAGTGGGTTTGTGCAGAGTCAGAAGTACACGACAGCACTAACCCTTTCCTGCACAGCTTGAAAGGGGACTCCCCAGCCTGCATATCAAAGGGTATCTCTAAAGTAAGGTCTGGTTTTTGAGCACTGGTTAGGATTTTCAAAAAAGCCTAAGTGAGGTAGGTGCCTAAACACCCTCGAAACTGCACAACCATCAACGATCTGCATAAAAGAATTGCTCGGTTATATTCCCTACAGCTCATACAGTCTGTTATAAACAGCCCATCTCTTTCGCAAAATATTTTAAACTCCTGGCTTTCTGAATCGTGCTGACTGCATGGCATTACTCTTTCACGTACTTTCTTGCTTTTCTGGAGGATCCAGGGACGTGGTAACCTGGTTTGCATTTGTACTTGCAAAACGAGCCCACTTTGTGCTTATCTTCTCGGCAACGAGTGGTCTGGAGATCCGCGTTAGGGACGACGGAGGGTGCTCGACACATCAGCTCACACAGGGCCTCCGGGAAGGACCACAGCCCATCCTCCATGCAGGTCAAGTTGCTGTTATTTCCTGAGAAGAACAGTGAGTGAAGTTAACAACGATCAGCAGGACTATTTTTTTCGATGTGTCGTTACGCCCAAAAGCCTTCTCAGTTGGTTTGACAAATTCAACTGTCCTATGCATTTTCTCTTTCTAGATGATGGCATTAAATCATTAAGGACTCTGTTTTCAGGTGACAGGCAGACAGTGCTTATTTCAGGAAATGCTATAGCATGGGGAAAACACATTGGCTTTGTCATCTTTTGTATTTCTCTTCCTTATTTTGCTCTTATCTGAAAGGAAGCTTGCTTCATACATCACCTCCCTCCTCTCCAAAGCCAGGGTATTAACAGAGGGCTTGGTGCCATTACATTCTTCATTCTGCTTCTGTGTGATATGTCTTCCCTGAAACTGTCCTTTTTATTTCAAGTTTGAGCCTTTTGGAGCAGCATCTGTTAGTATCATAGTCACTACTCCAACACAATGAGGAGCCGTTCTCAGCTGGGGACTCAGTCCTTGGGGACTACTGTAATAAATATGATTCATAATTCTCATTAGAGACTCATCTTCCTTAGGAAGCTTTCTTGGCCGGCACCTCAAAGGTAAGAGGTACGATAGATCTATCTGGCTCTGCTATGACCTACTTGACTTCAGAAGGTTAAGCTAAAAGTAGCCTAGTCTCAGTGTATTTTACACTCTTTGTTATTTTATACTGCATGTTGAAAAGGAACAGGCTTTTCCTAAGAAACAAAACACAGCTATGAGCCACTAACCCTTCAATAATCCCTAATACTCTATTGAAATCCCCCAGCATTGCTGCAGGAACTCTTCTCAACCCACAAGGCATATTTTCAACAGTAAGCCAACGTCGGCATTATCCCAAATAATACTGACAAACTGCTAACCCCAGAGCAATGTCATCTCTCTGAGAGGGAAGGAAAAGAGCCGGGGCATGAAGCTGGAATTCAAAGAAGAAAACAAAAGGCTCTGGAGGGCTCAGGGAGGTATGTGGATGAGCCCTCCTGCCCTACCCACCAAGATAAACGAAGTCGCCTTAAATCAGCCCTGGCTTTCTCTCTCCCCTCCCCAACTGCAGATGATTGCAGAGGTATTTTGTGCAGAAGGGAGCTCTTTTCTAGAGCACAGGCGTGCTCCTCTGCTCTGACTCATGCAGCAGCTCTGCAGACCAGCCCTGGTGATATCATACTTGCCCCTGCAAAGTGATAAGCTGTGACATTACCAACAGTGGCTGTCATGACGTCAGTGATTGAATTAGGCATGAGTCATTCCAACGCCATTCTCCAGAAGCTTAGTGGTAACATCTATTAGTCATCACCGGTGGCTGTACACCAAATGGTGCCTTTACCTCACAGAGTCTCTGGACAAAAGCGAAGTGATTCTACACACCAGAGCTGCATCCCCTGACCTGGTTATCATCCCACCAGCCACCCTCGCCCGAGTCAGCAGCTGAAGCTCTCATTGGTCATGATGAATAGCATTATTTTCACTGCCCCCTCAAAAAAATTCCAGGCGTTCTCAAGGAAAAAACACCTCTGGTTGAAAATGACCCTCTGAGTGTATGACTAGAAAAAGTCTTTGATAAAAATCTCTCCTTTGAGTAGTCTTAACTTTCACTGTGTGTTGGCTGCTTGTGGTTACCCTCCTAAGTCGGAGTTAAGAGAATTAAGCAATTTGGTTACATATGAAAAAATCAACATATCCTTTCACTGAAATGAAGAACCCCATGCCTCTTCTGCAGTTTGCAATGAATCCTAGCAGAAAAGGTGATACGTGTACAAAAACAACTTGTACAGAATTTCTACCTGAGTTGACAACAGCAGATAAGATTACTCCACTGCAAGATGACAAGTTAATTTGGCTCTAATGTTCCTTCAAATTAACAATTGTATCTTTCGTTGTTTCCTGAGGACCAGATCAAAAAGGGTAATGTGCCAGTGAGCAGAAGAATGGATGGTGCTGAGAAGATGATGGGGATGCTAGCAGAAAAGCAGCAGGGAAGAAGACGGGGGAGAAAAGGAAATAAGGCAGCAGAGTGTGTTATTTTTAAAAAGAAGATAATTCTAGAGAGTCCCAAAGCAGAAGGAGAGAAAGGTCAGAGGCAGAGTAAGATGAGTGTGGAAAAGGAAAGGGGTGACGGGTGGATTAGGAAAAACAATGATGGGGGATTGTGCCACTGGGACATGGGACTTTTTCATCTTCTCCTGCCTTCCTAAATACATGGAAGAGGCATAGAAGGGAGACAGACACAGAAAACAGACAAGGCATGGAAAGAAGATGAGAGAGTTCAATCTGATTTATCCCCGTTACTTTTCCATGTTTTGGTTGTATGGAAGCAATATTCACTGTCATTACTGCTCGGCCAGCCGTGATCAAGGAAAGGTCAAAGGAAGGTAAGAGAGAGATGCAAAGGAACTTAACTTCTAATATAAATAAACCTTCCCATAGAGTCTCATAATTCTTCATACTTAAAATATCATGAATAATTCTAAAACAACAGCAACCCTAACATATATTGCTAGGAACAGTCTGTTAGCTGTGCAGTTATCCCCAGGTCACTGCACAGATGCTCCCCGGTACCTTTCAGAAGAGCAGGAGGTCGGCAAGCGAAGGAGCATTTCTTGCCAAAGGTGGTCCCCTCGCTGCAGTTGAAGGTGGCTGGGTAGACGTGGTACTGGTCCGGGACACCACAGTCCACGGGCTCGCAGGTCACCTGCTTGTTCCACTTCCCATCCGTGCAAGTCATGGTGATGCTGGACTCCAGCTGAAAAAAGACACATACCTACAGCCACCACAGCCAGCAAGGTCAAAACCATTTCAAGCCTTGTAACAGTCATTATTTTGGCTCACAGACAAAGCAAAACTGGGCCTTACCATCATCACTTGGACAGCAGTGACTAAAACCACCAAGGTCCCACAACAAACAGTTTCAGAGACCCAGGATGTATTTCTGTCACCTCTGGGGTGAGACACCAAAGTGCTTCGATAGAAAGAGAGAAGCGCTAAAAATAATCTGAGCTCTTGTCTGCATCGCCTCCTGAGACAAGCTGAGAAGCCTGCTGCTCTGCTCTGTGATCAGAAAGGAGTGTGCATGTCTGAGCTGTTTGGAGCTGACAGCTATCCCTGATCCCCGTCACCTTTGTGGTGACACAGCCTCTCCAAGGGGATCCCCACGTACTTCTGAGCAAACTCACGCTTGGGTTTGAAGTAAAAGCCAACATGAACCCATCTGGGACGCCCATCCCAAGCTCTCTCAAGAGCTGTTGGTCACCCTCGGACTGGGCTACCAAGAGACGTGGCCTGGGCCATGTCAACATTGTGTTCAGACACTGACAGCTGCTGTGATGGCTTCTGCTGTCAGAGTGCCCCAAGGCTCCAAATTAAATCAAGGCCCTGCTGCTCTGGCACCAGGGACACGCACGCCTGAGAGACAGACTCTTTCCTGGAGGAGTTTGCAATGGAGAGACCCAAGAGGATCCTGCCCAGATGCTCACCTGGCACTTGAGAGGTCGAATACAGAGTCAGTGCCTGTGCCATCACCTCCCTAATGTCACCTTACAATCATAGCTACACCGGATCTACGCTCCTACGGATTTGAGCAATAATCGAAACAATGCAGCAGACTAAAATCCTGAAGTGCTAGGGAGAGAGAAAAAAAAAGGAGGGGAGGTGAAGGAGCCACCCATCCAAAGCTAAGACGAAGAATTTAGTGGGTGACCAAAGGACAAACAGATGTGGGCAAAGAGAACGGAATAAACAACATATCCAATTTCCAATTAAAAAGAGAAAATTATTAAAAACTAGAAGTGAAGAATCTGAAAGTGGCACTCTTCCCTCCATACCAGAATAAAAAGAGGGAAATGTGAGAAACCCAAACACAAGAAGGGGAAGATACCAAGCCATCCAGCAGCTCTGGGGAATATTTTACTCAGGGCTGGTACACTCACAGGAGATTTGCACCGCCGACCATTGATCTGGGTTTATAAAAGGAAGGGGAATTTTTCTAGCACACATCAAAGGGACCTGGATTCCCTTTTTGCAAAAACACCCTAATGGTTTCAACAGAAGTTCAGACCTGTCTCCCGTTGATATATGGCTGCATTCAGAATGGAAAAAGCAGTCCCAGAGCTGAGAAACTGAACACTTCCCAAGTGGGCACAAAACCCCTTTTCTCGACCATGGAGTTTATTTAAACAGGGAGCACTGCTGATGGAAAAAAAGGTCTTTTCCACAGATTTAGAGTAGCACATTCTGGGATTCATGGAGCGCTCAGGTGAAGCGACACTCTGTGTTCTCAGTCCCAATCATTTTGCTCCCCAGTGGCTGTTAACTCTGCCTCTGCTGCTTCTCAGAATATCTGCACCATTAAAAAGTGTATTCTGTAGATAGCTGATGACTTGAAGATGCTTGTGCTTCCAGGAAGTTGTGTGATGGCCACAGGATAAGGGACAATATAGTGTATTTCCATGTCTTCATAATGCATAATGCATACACACAGCAGCATCACCATCGCATTGGCACCCCAGGCTGGGCTGCTCCAGCATTCAGCAAAGCCTCCAGTTGCTTTTAACAGAAGCTATCATCAAATAACATCCCAGCACCACGGCTGCTGGGCACCTTGACACCAGGAGGTTAAAACACAAAACCAAGTTATTGACGTCACAGGCTAGCCAAACGTTAGGGAAAAGACATGGGTCTTCCACTGTATCTTGCTGGATGTGGGATCCACACTGAGCACAGGGTAGCTTTATCAGTGACAGGAGATTCAACCCCAAGAATTCAGTTATTAGTGTTGCTGTGATCTAGTTTAGGAATAAATGATTGTTCCTGCTAGCTGATACCAGCTGCTGGGACACAGTGTGGTGCACAAGGGAGTTTCTCTAGTGACAGGGCTGCACATCAGGTGTAGCTCTACAGAACACCAAATAAACACCAGTGTCAATTCAGAACCTGGAATACAACACAAAACCTTTAACAGAAGCAAGACCTGTGCATGGCAGTCACGTCTTACAGAAAATGGGCAAGAGTGCTTTGCCCAAGCTACTCCTTACGAGAGCGTTTCAGCAGCAGCCAGGTCTTTGTTAGGAGAAAGCCACAGGACCCCACAGCCTGCGGGGAACACAACGCACCCGGGGCCACCCTCCTGCGAGGGGACCCCTCGTCAGAGCTGCACTCCCACCGCGCTTTATTGCTACCTCTGTTCCAGACCTTGATGTAGGAAAGAAAAAAGAGTCTCTCTGTCCTTTAATCTCTGGGTTTTTCCCCACTTGGTCAGAAACACTAACCAAACCCAGAACAGTCACCTTCCAGACCTTTCGAGCTTTTCCTCTTCCTGGCACACCGGCAAGGCTATTCCCACGCCGAGAAGCTGTGCCCATGTGGGTAAGACCCTGGCTTCTCAGCTTTTCCCGGTAATATGTTCCACACTTTGTATGATGGAAGCCGAGGTTTTCAAGGTCAGACATAATATTGGCGTATTTTGGAGCATGTCTATCATGTCGTCACTTCAAGCAATAGCGGCACGTGCATTTCTGCAGCCACACATAACAGAGGACATTGCCTGTGATGGAGACAAAGACTGGTGGCTTTGACAGAAAGCATGGAGCACAACCCTAACATGGAAATTATTGCAGATGGCACCCACCAGCTTCAACCTCTCCCTCCTACAACGTTCCACCTGAAGGTGGGATCATTGCAGCGCCCAGGGGCTGGACCCCGGGCTGCTGAGCGGGAGCCCAGCTCTCCCCAGCACCGTGCCGCACCTCAGGGATGTTTTCCAGTCAACTCAGAGCACTGCCATCCTCAGATCAAGCACTGGGTCTTTGTGGCAGCATCTGCGGCTGCCTTTGCAGATCTCCCAGCCGAAGCCGGAGCAGGCACGTGCCCGTTTCGCCTGTCTGATCTGACAAGGTCACCCGCCTCACAGCGGTCCACGCGAGGCACTTGGCTTTCTCATCTGGTTTATTAGCTGTCACTTTGGGCACTTCGCGCTGCTTTGACTGGCATCACAGCAACCGCTTCCCTTCGTGTCTTGTCTTCCAAAAGAGGCTTACGCAAGGAGGGAGGGCGAGGAGGAGAAAAGGGGGGGGGGGAAAAAGAGCCTCCAAAGATACAGTGTGCAGTACAGTGAAGAAGATGCAAACTTAAACAAATCTGGTACCAGAAAGATTTGTTTCTCGGGACTTTTAACAGCTTGGGAGAATTCATGTCTCCTTCCTGCTGCCCGAGATCCCAGCCGGCTCCTTCTTCAAGCGATGCTTCACGTGTGAAGTTTCCTCTCCTTAAAAATGAACAGCTGTGCCTTCCCCTCTAAGTATTCTTCCACTTCTGCCCACTACTGTGCCTCTAATTGAACCCACATGAGCCGTGCTTTCTTTTCTTGGCATGATTGATGATGCCTTTGCACAACATTAGGGAGCTGCTGGGTTTTAAATAACACCTCTTGACCAGAGCAGCAGTGGTGGTAGCTTCAAGGAGAGATGACAACAAGTAACTGAATGAGCGAGGCTTTCAGCAAAGGACGAGGGGGAGGAAAGCAGCGAAAGACAAAGGAGGAAAAGGGGGAGAAGAGAAGAAAGAGCAATGGAGTTGTCAGGGGGGTGGGAAGAAAAGGGGGGAAAATGAAAACATCCTGAGATCTTCTTTGTAAGGAAGATACATGGAGGATTTTGCTCCATCACTACGCAAATCCTTTTTTTTTGTTATTGTTGCTGAAGTCCCCAAATGACGATGAGAGAGAGCCCAAGTCTGTAAACAGCTCAACTTCTTTTTATTTTCAAACAGCAAACAGTTTCTACTGCACACAGTGCTGACGGTTTTAGGGTTTGGTGATTTTATGGAGTTTTAACAGAATTCGGGAACAAGAGCTTCTCAGAGAGCAGAGATGAATGAATGTTTTGCCCTAAGACTGATTAAAATGGTAGCTTCAGAAGACATGGAGGCCAGAAAGTTCAGAAACTGTTAAGAAGATTTTCAAAGACCCCTTAGATGTAAAAGATTGATTTGAAATGTGACTTGTGCCCCTACATCTCTGAGGTGCTTTTAAAAATTTTGCCTTTAATTCTCTGTTCACCCTTTTTTCTGCCTTTCAGTGAAATACGGAAGACAAATACAGTTCAGATGCTAAACCAGGGTGTTTTCACTGCTCTATCAACAATCTTCTTCAGTGTGCATTGGCCATGGGCCACTGATGTTCAGTCTGCTCTTCGAGACATTGCACCTCACCTCAGCGTCCTTTCTACTCGAGTGCGAAACATCAGCATGCGCAAAGCTACTTTTCTTCCTCCTCTTCCTCGTGCAGCCCCCCACACTGTCAGTTAAATAAGAAAAAAATAGCTCTAGACCCTGGTACCTGTCAGTCAAGCAAAATATTCAACTAAATGACAACAGTGAAACAACCAACAGCTCTGTGCAAGGCTCCTCGTGGCAGAAAGCCTCTCTGACCACAGATAACAACCCATGTGTCCTATCTCATCTCCAAACGCTTGTGATCAGAAGAGGAGCTGCAGCTGGGAAGCAATTGTGGGAGGAGAACAACGCAATTCAGTACAACACAAAACAAGGAATCCAAACCACGGATTCCAGACTTTCTTGGATAATTCATTTCTTGCCTGCACGTTCCACAAGTTCTGGCTTGAAGGACCTGACACAAAGAAATGAAACAAGACCATAGTGAAAGAAAGTGTCCGTTCCTTTTCAACAGACCTCTGAAGCATGTGAATAAGCTTTAAAAGCCTGTGTTTAATGTGCCGAGCTGAACATGGGTATCCAAGATGCTCCAGTCCTTCCCTGATTTTAACAGTGAATGCACAGCACTCAGCAAAACAAAGCCGTTGGCCTCAGGGTTTCATGGGTGGAAAAAAGACCACGAAGTGCAATAGCAGAGCCGGGTGAGAGGAAGCGTGTTGTAAGAGGCAGTGAATCACGGCAGCTAGGGGTGCTAAAATCCTCCGCTCCTGTCATGTGAGTCTGATCAAGGCTCAGAAACCAAACTTCTCAGAGCAAAACTACAGACAGTTGGCTGAGCCTCCCCAAAAGGTACTCCTTGTGTTTAAATAACACAGCGCTGGTGAAACAGCCCCACGTTTGGGCTGTTTTACTTGGTTTGGGGTTCCCGGTATGCTCCATGCACAAATCCCTCCCAACTGTTTCCTGGTTCAGCCATTCAGCCTTGCTGGAGAACTTGTTTTCTGTTCTGTAAAAATGCTCAGCTGGAGCTGGGGTTCTGGTGCTGATGCCAATTAGGATGGAAGAGGCCCAGCTCGTGGGGTCCTGTATTTGTTTTGTAATTGAGTTGAAAGGGCTGACTCATTCCCCTCCGCTCTGCGTGCTGATGAAGAACACAGTATTTCACAAATACAGACAGGCTACTGAGCGCTGCCTGCCCCGAGCCCTCCCCAGCCCCACAAGTCTGGGCTGCCCCGACGACACGCGAGAAGGTGCCGATGGAGGAAACCACCCCCACGCCGTGCTCACGGGACCCCGCGGTGCTCGAGATGTGAGAGCAAACCGGGGTGGCTGCCCTGCACCCACGTATCCCGTGCACCCTGCTCCCAGCGGCACGCCAAGGCTGGGTCATGTTGCACATACACCTCGGCCACTTCCTCCAGCAAAAAGGACCTGTATTTTTTTAATTTTTAAAGAAATTGATAGCTCTCCTCAATATCCCACTCATTGCATCAGGACATGCTGCTTTTGCAGGACTGGATTATTAATGCATGGCTTAGAGGAGATGGGGAGCGCTCCCTGGCCCACTGGGGTAGGTTTTCGGTTGGAAACAAAAAGGTTTAGGTGCTTTTTCCACCCCCTTGGCATTGGGAGTTTCTGCAGTGACTGGGTGTGGTTGGAAGCAGATGGACTGAAACACTGCAAAGGAGTTAAGACATTGTTAGCCTCAACCCAAGGAATAAAAATGAGATATTCTGCCCAGAAACCAGTTGTGCAAAAAACCAAACACCCCACTCCCAAAAAACCAACCCAAGAAACACCAGCTGAGCAGAGTCAATGAGATCAGAGAAGGCCTGAACACATATTCACATATTTTGGGTTAAAAATATCTAAATTTGAGGAACATCTGAGTTTTGGTCACTGTCGGTATCTCTTCCTACAGAGTCAGACAGCTCCTATTCTGATGAGAAGTATTTGGATGAGGCCTTGTCCCAAGGCTGAGCTGAGATTTTGGGGTTTAGGTTGGTTTATTTCTCAATTTCTCCACATCTGTTTGCTCATTCCTGTCTTATGGGTCATACAAAAGCAGCAAAACAAACCTGGCTCTTGCTGAGATCATCATCTCGCTGGACTTGCAAAATGTAGCCCGTCTTGCAGCTGACGTTGCACTGGGCACCGTTGTACCACCCGCCTCCGGTGCAGTTCAGCTGCGCGTTCTCGATCTCCAGCTTCTGGCAGTCGGTGGCTTCGCAGGAGTAGTGGACGCAGCTAGGGGGGAGACAAGAAGTGGTATTTTTATTCAGTTCATTTCATTCATTCCACAAGAGCACGCATGTCTGACTGACAAACTCAGCACTTGTCAGGTAGCAGGTACCCAGATTGCGCACCCTCTCATTATGTCTTCTGAAGGACAGGGACAGCAGTAACGGTGACGGCAATGAAAACAAATTACAGGTCTGGTGGCAAAAGGGAAGAGTCTGTCCATTTTACAGAACTACTTTCTCTTCTGTGATATTCAGAGGAGAAACAACACGAGAAACTGCACTGTGGCCTTCCTGCTCCCGTACCAACACGCATCCATCCGTTCATCCCATGAGCGCACTCTCCCTCCAAGAGCAGTCTGTATGCTCCATCCAATTTTAAATCTCTCCTGAATTCAGCAGTGCCCAATATTGCCAGTGATAGGTGTGCACGTACGAGGAGGGGTTTTTGTGACAGACACTCTTTGAGAAACTCGATTGGAATCAACACATTCATTTTATTCCGCTTCACCAGGAACACCTAACGTCAGCTGTGTAGCTGTGTTGATAAGCTCTTATCAAGCTCAGCAGCACGCTGTCATCTCAGATCTCTCCAGCTGCTGTCCTGCCATCCAGAAAATGTTTCCCCGGATGGAAACTCTCTGCTCTCCCTACAGTGAGTTATCGTAACATTTAGTGTGGCTTGTAAAAAGAGGGTTTTGGTTTATTTTTGTATACACAGAGATGTCTGGTTGACACAAAATCTTTCACCATCTCTCATGACCTGAGTCAAAGAACCCAAAACACAGAAAGTTATAGAAAGAAGGAAAAGCAATGCATCAACACACAGATTTTGAAATGGATCACAAGCAAGATATTCCTGTCTCCTGCAAAAGGGTTAACAGCCATCAAAACCCCATCCACCTCAGTAAGCACAGGACTTAGCGTGTGCATGGTGTTTTGCTGTTCAAAGCATTGTGCAGACATTACCTAATTAATTTTCATGACACCTCCGTGAGACACCTGGGCTGGTATTGTTATTCCCATGTTTCTGACAGAGCAGCACATCTGCACATGTCTCTACTGAGCTCTAGATCAGATTAAACGACAGCAGTATGTATCTCCACCACTCATTTCTCTGTCCCAGACTAGCACTGGATGGGAAGTGACCGCTCTTTGTAATTTAAGGTTGCTTGTTCAGTGGTGGCCCTTCCCTGGAGTGTGATGAGCCATAAACAATTTCTGCATTTAGAAAGATCTTATTTCCTCATTGTGCACAGGGTACTGCCGCTGACAGAGCTGAGGAAGGAGAATTCCACCTCTGTGTTGGCCAACTCGATACCCTTGTAGGCAACAAACAGCTCCCCGTCCATCAGCACTACAACTGCGATGCTCGCTACTTCCGCGGAACGGATGACCCTCTGCCAGAGCTGACCTACGCCGACTGATCCTGCCTTCAGGAGGTTCCTCCCCCTCCCATACCAAGGGTTTCACGCATGTTTTCTAGTCATTGCAACTCACAGCCTGCCATACAAATCTAAACTGCCATTGATTTCCCTTTGCACCAATCAATAGGGCTGCGGATGAGATGCTGGAAGAACAAGTGGGCAGTATATCCGAGTGCCCAGGTGGTCTTCTCCTGCAGAGAAACGAGGGGAGAAGAACAGCCATGGGCAATGATCTTGTAAATGCCCAACAGGAATCACTGAGGAGCGTGAACCACAGACCTCACCCTGCTTTGGCAGCAGCGCCCTGGGCACCCTCACACACCGTGGCTCCCGGAGCGGAGCAGCACCTTGCTACCAACCTCAGGGCACTGCTAGTTGAGCAAGTCCCCCATTAACATCAGCAAGAACATCTGAACATGGCTGTTGAGTGAGAGCGTAAGTGATGAATGACGTCAAACCATCCCTACACGTCCCGGTTACACCTGGCCACGAAGGCTAACCGTCACTTTGCTCCCCTCCATTTTTCAGACGGCGAGGCTGCAATACGAGTTCCTGCCGTGCCAGGGCTCCAGCGACAAGGAAGTTGACTCATTGAGGGAAAAAAGCAAGCTCTATTGCCAAGCCATTCTCAGAAGCACATATTGTGAACCTTGACTGCCCGTTGCAAAACTCCTGCAAAATCTGAAAACCCTTTTTTGCACTAAAGTTGGAAAAAATAAAATAATAGCAGACCTATTTCATTTAATATCTGACATGAATCAATGTGCTACACAACAATGTAGCACTGAATTCAGCCTTGAATGGCTTCTGAGGGAAGGGTGAGCCGAAGAAAATCTTTGCAATTTGCACAAAGGGAAATCTGGAGAAACGTCACCGCAGTCAGTGGCATCGCTTTTCATTTCCATCAATGTAAAGGAGAAAAAGAATCTGGTTTCTGGAGTTCATATCAGGACACCAGATGAGCAAGCCTGAGCTTAAAAGTCCTACAGAACTGAAACACCACAGACAAAGGCATTAAGAAACACTTATTGTGATGTTCTTCTTTCTGTTTACAAGTCCCTTTGTGGTCGTCTTAAATGGCCAGGGAACATTTTTAGCCACCCCCTCCAGGCTCCAGATTATGCCTCGGTTAGCAGATCATCTGGGCAGCTCGCTCTGTCTGTAACTCTATATGAATGACTTCAGTGACAAACAATACAACCATTCACTTTTTGAAAAAAACAACCACTGCCACCAAATGTTTCCAATTTAAATACTTCTGGTTCTCTAGCTACTGGTTCCAATTTGGTATCGGCTACTGTCAGCCGTAAATCCCAGTGAATTTTGAAGTCACGATCCCGAACTGAGTTCTGCAAAGGCAGAATTAAGGAGAAATGAATGCTTCGAAGTAGGAATTTTAGACAAGGAACCCATCACATCCATATTGCAGATTTGTGGGTTACGGAAGCTCTTGCATGGGTACTTCCATTTAACAGTGGTTAATCATCGCATGCTCCAGAAACCAAGCATTCCTCGGGAATGAAACCACACAGAGTACCTGAGAATGAAATCTCTTCTACTTTAACTCATATTGATTCCTGGCATAGGATAGATTATCCCATCTTCTTGTCATCAAAATTGGGTGACACCATCGAAATTGCCTACTTCAAATCATCCCTGGCCTGTCAACTCCCCTGGGAATCGCTTGCCAGCGTATGAGTTGTCTGAACGAAAGCTGTGCAAGGGACCCAAGGACCACTCTCAGGATTTACTGATATGTATGTAACCAGCAAGTGCCTGGGATATTCCCTGACAGTGTTTATTTTACTGGGTCCAGCTCAGGATTCACCTGTTCCTGTTCTTTCCCTGGTATCGCACGATTTCCTGAAGCAACATTTTCACACCAAGGTGAGAGCAAGGATCTCTTGCACACGTTCTGCTGCCCGCTGAGTGTCAAAAATACAGACCAAGGCAGACCATTTCAGTGAAGAACTGAGTCAGCTTCACATGTAGGCTGAAGTTCTGAGCCAGTTCTTGCTTTATTCAAATCCAGGCTGCCCATCCCTAATCTACATGAGCTCAGTCATTAGCCTCCAAATCTGTATTTCTCCGTGCCAATACTGGCCCCAGTTCAGCAAGGCACTTCAATATGTGCTTAACTTCAAAAGCCCGGTTAAGTCTCACTGATAGATTTGACTACAGGGGGATGTAAGCAAACAGCTAAGGGCTTCGCTAAATCGGGGGCTTAGTGACACAATCCTAGAAGCATTTGTATTTTAACATGTTTATAGAGAATTATAACAATTAAATGGAACTCTTCCTTCCTCATATAAAAACAACCCAGGACTTCCTCTTTCAAAAAGCTTACAACAGCCAAACTTTCTTTTCCTAACCCTAGGGTCAAGCGCTTTTCCAAGAACTCATCCTAACACAGTGCTGCTTCGTGACAGCTCTGACGCGTACATATGCATAGGTGAGCACAACGGCCCATGATACACACTTGTTATGAGCAATGACACGCTATTATCTCCTGTACACAGGAAAAACTTCCTTTTCCAGAGTTCAGGCCAGCCTGGGCCACAGATCTGAAGCATACTACGCTTTTGTTCTCCACCACCATACATACAACTCACGTATGTAGCCTTCTGAGGGATTTTCTAACAGATTTGTCCTTACAGTGGGTTTGTCTTCTCCTCTGTACAGATTCCTCTAAAGGCAAGAGCAGGTTCTCTCTCTCTAATCCAAATATACATGCAGTAATTTGAACAGCAAAGGCCACTAGCCACATTCCTTGTTGTAGAAATAAAAAAAAAAAAGTATGGACTGCAAAGGTGGCAATGAACTTATCTTCTTCAGTCTTCAGCTAAAACACATTGGTGTCCTTGAACTAACACAAAATCTCAAAGAGCATCTACCCCAGTCCTCAGGGCTGGATGGGGACCAGTGAACCTGCACTGACTGTGCCATTGGAAGAAGGATCAAGCCCTTTCCTTTCAGGTGTCTACCTTCAAATCTGGTCCATGAGAGCAACCAAAAGAGTAGCATCACCTATGGTCCCTTCAGTGATCTCACTTCAGTACCATTGGACCTGGTTCTGACAGCAATCAAGCAAATCCCTAATTTAAACTGATAGGGTCAGGAAGCCAGATAAACCCAGAGATTTACAGAAAACACTTGATCCAACCCCAGTTAAGGAGGAAGGAGAGGCACAAGTCAGCACGTCCCCACCACCAGCAGGGCAATGTTCTCCCTGGGCTTTGCCTTCAGCCTGCCCACACCCCATTGTGTGAGGTGTTCCTGCCCAGGGGGGGTTCCCATAAAGCTCCCAAAGCCCCTTTGCCCTGCCAGCCGGGAAGCAGGACCGCATGCCTGGGAGTTCGCAGCCCCACGCGTCTCCCTGCCGGAGTCTGTCCAGGGAAACAAAGAAAACGCATCGCCTTCCACTTTAATAAAAGCCAAATGATGCCGTTTGCCAATTACCAAAATGGGGCGAAGGTTAAAAACCCATTGAATTATAACACATGTCACGGACCAAAGCTTCTATGATTAACAGTTCTGTGAGAAATTCATTAATTTCACCAGAAGCGAGCTGACAGAGAATGCGCTTAATGACAGAATGCAGGGCAGGAGAAAGGCAGCTGAATCGGGAAAGAGAAAGCTGCACTAAATCACAAGAAAAAAAGAGACGAGGAGACCCTTTTCCCCTCCCCTTATAAAAAGGAAAAAAAAAATAACTGTAGTTATAAAGAGCGGTTGCATTTGTTCGGCTGCTGAAGATTTATCTTCATCATTTCTTCCTGGGGAAGCTGACAGCAGGAGAGAACAAGACAAAGAGAAGAGCTGGAGTGGGCTCTGTCTCCCCGGGGCTTGTTTGGGGCAGCGGAGGGTGAAGGGCTCTCCGCAGAGGCCGGGGCAAGGACAGGCGGTGGCAGTTTGGCCAGGACTGGGTCTTGGTCTACAGTCCTGCTCCCTCCAGCTGTCAAACGCCCAGATGTGCACTCTTACGGGGGAAAACCCAAAACCTCCTCTGCAGAAGCAATTTTGCCGGCGTAACAATGAGTTTAACTCAAGATTTGACCAAAGAAAAGGACAATCTTTTTGCTAGACGAACTAGAAAGCACAAGAAGCTGCACAAGTGGGACACGCACGCCCGAGAGCCGTGGGCAGCCAGAGCCCACCCCAGCGGTGGGGGGGCTAAATGTCATTATAATAATGGAATTAATGGAGGATAAGAAAGCTGGAAACACCTGAAATCCACAATTCTGAGCTGAACTGGGGTGTCTACCTGAGTTTTCACAGGATTACAGGAGAGACGTAAACAGCCCCAGGTGGGATGGAGCGGAGGACAGGTCTCGTAAAGGTGGCAGGGAAATGCCGCCAAGGGAAAGCAGCACTCCACAAAAACTGCCTTGCCAGGGATGGGAGACCCTCAGCTGACATTTCCTACACAGAGAAAAGGACAAAAACCCAATTTCTGAGGAACCTCTGTCAAAGGCAGCCCCAACACACCAGGCTTCCTTGCTGCTCGAGTGACTGCGGGGTGGGAAACGACACCTCCGCTTCTGCACACTCCATTGCACCGTCTGCTCCGCGAGGCTAAATAGGAAACAATAAAAGTATCATAATCTGAGCTATAAAGCACAAGAGAAGAGCTAACTGGGCCATTATAGCTGGTCTAAGGATGCAGTGTGAAAATAAAGCGTGTCGTTTTTACAGCACATCTCCAGCAGTGAGGTAAAATTTTGCTGAAAACAAAAAAGAGCCCACCTGCAGCAGAAAAGCCAACCACTGGAAAAAGTGTTTTGTTTTGTTTTGTTTTTTCAAAAATTCTATAAATGTCTTCAGGAGGATAGAATGGATTTTCAAATGAACTAATGATGACTGAGAACACCTATCTGTAAAGTTCAATGGGACTTTTGCATTTACGCTCCTTTTTCTCTCCTAAAATATTAACTGAAATACATATTTTAAGAAAGAAGAGTGAGCACATGTTTTATTTTCAGTTATTAAGTTGTCACTAACCCATGGGAGTGATCCATCCACCCTCAAAATAAAAGCTGTTTTAACTTTTAAGGGTCAATATATTTCTTTTCCCTCACATATTTAAAATTTGCACCCTTGCCTAAAGTGTCTGTATCTGGCTATAAATCCTCTCCAACCAAAATAATTCTCCTTGAAGAGAAAGAAATAATATCTCTTGTAGGGAGAAGCCAAAAAGCAGGCAAAAAAAAAAAAATCCGTGTTGATCTAAGGAAAATGAAAGCAGTAAAATTGATGTGTACACATAAGAAGGAAAGTTCCTTTAAAATTTAAATAAATATTTTAAAAATCGTATTAGGCAAATGCAATCAGTGGGGAAAAGGAAGAAGGGAAGGATGGGCAACATTGCACTGGCACTCAAAAGGATGGGGAGACCATGAGCACAGGAGGCAGAAAACTCATGTCCAGGTTCTGAAGAGGTTAAGAACAGATTTTAAAAATCCCTCTTTCTATGTTCTTCCCAGATTGGGTAAAATAACAAAGGAAAGAGATGGCAAGGGACAGCAAAGGCATCACCTATTTCCTGGCTGCACAATGTAATGCACAGCTTTCCCTACACCTTGGATCCTTGAACCGTTTCGAGTTGCCTGTACAGAAGAAGAAAGCATAACAAGGTCACCCAAACCGATCCCACAGCAAGGCAAATTGGAGATTTTCCACTATAGCACTGTCATCAAGGGAAAAAATTCCACTGATTTCAATTGACTTTGGATCAGGACTTCATTTCTGAGGGTTCCTAGCTCCTTGACTGACACAGGAAACTTTCTGATCAATCCAGAGTTGTAACCTGTGAGACCTAAACTGTTACTTTGAAAGGGCAAGGCTCTGAGGGAAGTTTTTGAGAGCAAGGGGCTGAGATGGTTCAGTGTATCATGAAAACAAAATAAAGCAAAAAAAACCCAAAAAACAAAGCAAGAAGAAAAAGAAGAGGCAAATGATGAGTGATTCTTCTTCAAGAGATTTCTAAAGGTCACTTTGCTGGGCTGCAGAGGTTCACTGAGGCTGCGCCTACAGGCAATGTATTTTTTATTACGGAAATAACTTTCTAAACACAGAGCATTTCTAATTTCATAAGTGAACAAATGCTTTTATTCCTACTGAAAACTGGAGAGGGAGGAACGTGGTCCTGCGTCCCAGCCCTCTTGAGCTCCCTGTTGCTCCTCACCAGCCCTTCCAGTGGGTCTGCCTTGCTCTTTTTCCATCCCGCTCCTGCACTGGGATTTGGCCAAACTTCCCCAACGAGACTTCTCATCTGAAACTTGATCCTGCTGTCTTTGGGCCTCTGAATTTATACAACCTATTGCACAGAATGATCAGACTCCTTGAATCTAGGTCAGAACACACGGACTGGATTGATTTAGCTATAGACATGCTCCTTCTTTAAAAAATTTCATTTTCCCTTCCCTCACCCCCTTCTCATCCTCCCACCTTTGCTGGAATAAAAGCAGGTCCTAAAAACAAGCCAGAACATTATCAAAAACCCTGACAGCTTGCTTAGGAGGCTGAGCAGAGGTTTGCTGGGATATGCAACTCATTTTACTATCGCTGCCGCTATGGTATGGCGACTGCTCACAACTTTGCATTCACAAAGGCAAAAAAAAAAAAAATATTCTTTCAGGGGTTTTGCTAAATTCTCCCTTCTTTTCACTGCCTGGCTGAAAGGATCCGTGAAGCTGCCGCACCAGAGGCCACGAAAGGTCACAATCTCTGTGGGATGCTGTAAAGCAGAGACTGAGAGGGGTTGGTGGTGATCTATTGATGTGTCTGTAATAACAACCAGAATAAAACGGTAGCCATAAACCTTTCATCCTGGGGGGTCCCACAGAGCTTTTCAGAACGTGGGCCGGATCCGGAGAGGTACTGAGGGCTCTTCCCCAGCCGTAAAAGCCCCACGAATGCTGTGGCCAAGCACCGGCTGCACGAGGAGGAGCACCTTGCAGGATCCGGCCCCGCCAAGGCACAAGCATCACTTTGTCTCCGCGCGACCGCTTCCGTGGGAGGTCCCTGTAGCACTTTGGTGGCACAAAGCGGTTTAGATTGAAGCCCGCGTGTGAGTGGCGAAAACGATGCCATACTGGGGAATGTATGGAGAGTTAACTGGCCCCAATTCCAAGCCTGGGATAAAGGAGGGAGGAGAAAGGAAGAGGAAATAATTCACTAACAGTATCCCATGCGGGTTAAATGTCCCATCCATCCTGATCAATGAGAACACTGCCGGTTTTTTACCGGCCACACAAAAGGGTCAGCAGGGTTCAGCCGCCGTGCCCCTCCTGCCTCCTCTTAACCCCCGGCGCAGGCGGGCGGCGCGGGGGGCAGCGAGGCAGAAGGAAGCAAGCTGACAGGCTCACCTCTGCTCCGCCGGGCTGTAGGTCTGTCCTCGCTGGCAGCTGCTGATGGTGATGGGGTCGAAGTTGTGGAAGGAACGCAGGGCCACCCCGGAGATGGCCACAAACTGGGAGCTGAAGCTAATGAGGACAGCCTGGGTGTGATAAAAAGGGTGACTGAGGTCATGGATGACGGGGATAATCAGGGGATTGTTCCTGCAGCTCAGGACGTGGACACCTGCCAGAGGAGAGACAAGATCAGAGGAAGGGTCAGACTTAACACAATCACTTCCCGAAGCCGTGGGCACTTCAGAAGCATTTCACCCGTAGGAATGGCCCCATAGAGCTGAAAAGTTATGGTAAGCTGCCTGGAGGGGCTTCCCAAATCGCTCCGGAGAGCTTAGCTGAGAAGCATATCCCTCCAGACAGCTGAAGAAAGGCTGCCATTCTCTCCGCGAGCACGGCAAGCTCTGAGAGCCGTTTCTTTAGACCACAGCTACGTTTCTATTGTGCTCTGTTAAATCAGGAGCAACCATCACGGAGGAAAGGGAGTCGCACTATTGTGAAACTGGTCTGAGAGGACAGTTGGGGCCTTTATACCGCGCATCAAATGGTGCCGGCAGGCTGGGTGGCTTTGTCCACCACAGGCAGAGCACCAGTGGCTTGTTTGTAGCTGTGCATGTCATTAGCACTTAGCGTAAAACTTTTTTGCGTGAGCTCTATGCTAAAGGTGCCCAGTTTTGATTGTTTTTGATGGTTTTCAGCCTTAGGGTGTATTGCTCTTTGATAAAAAAGGCAAAGAGGAAAGAGAAACAAGGGTGATGGACTCACTGAGGTATTTACAGGTGGTCTCATTTGAGAAAAAAATAATTGTGTCTCAGGAAAATAAGGGTGTCTCAAGAGGTCAAGGTGCACAGAAGCACCAGAGAGGTGACAAGGAGACTTCTTAATTCCTTTTCCTCAGTAGAGAAGGCACTCAGCGATAGCTGGGAAGAAATTCCCACCTTCAAGTAGAGGCAACCTGAATTCAAATGGGCCAAATCCATCTCAGGGGTAACTCAAAGGACAGACAGCTGTCCCCTGGCCTCAAAATTCATTAATTGAGATTCACAGCCTGACGGCTGACTGCAGAGCCCTGCCTCCGCGGCTCCATGGCATCGCTCCGAGGATCAGCTTGGCTCCAGCTCTGCTCGCTTCACTGGAGCTCCCCCAGCAACGGCTTTGGCCCAGGCCCTTTGGCTACCCTGATACACTTACGAATTTGAAAATAAAATAAATTCTATTTGCATGTTTAACTGGCTCGGGGATTTATATTATTTTTTTTTTCCAGTTTTGATTTCTTGACTCAAAAGGGAAGGAATAAAAAGTTTTCATTTTTCTCCTTAGAAAGTTATTTCCTGTGAATTAAAACAGACTTCTGACCACTCTCTTTAAACATCTATCTCCCACCCTCTACTTTAAAAAAAATCTTCCGGTAATAAAAAAAAAATAAAATAAAAAGCAAACTTCTTTTTGTTTTGGTCTTTACCTGACCTTGGAATAACCTCCCTGTCTCCTTGCCTCCCACAGGTCTTTTGATATCAGCTCCTTGTGGAACGGTGCACGTTTCTCACTTACAAACAGGTGCAGTTAATACTCGAAATCCCGGGTTCCCAAATTCCTTGGAAGTTTCTGCCTTCTCTGATGGAAAGCCAAGAAAGACCTTATGGTATGAAGCTGTTTATTCACTTCAATTTCATTGCTCGCACTCAGGTGGTGTCCACAACAAAACAGACCCTCAGAGCTCTGCTGCAGTTGCTGGTGCTTTCTGACCCCGACAAGGTAAACGGGGGCTGAACAGGTCAGGTTCATTTAACTGACCTGCCTTCGTTAGCAAAAAACCACTCCGGATAGCACAGGTGCCCATGGAGTGGGAGTTACACCTGTCTCCAGGCTTGCCCCTGTTTCTGTAGCTCCATATCTCAGATTCACAGAATAGTTTTGCATTGGAAGGGACCTTCAAAGCCCATCCAGTCCAACCCCCCTGCCAGGAGCAGGGACATCTCCAACCAGATCAGGTTGCTCAGAGCCCCGGCCAACCTGGCCTGGAATGTTTCCAGGGATGGGGCATCCACCACCTCTCTGTGCCAGTGCTCTACAACCCTCATTGTAAATTCTTTTTCCCTAATATCTAATCTAAATATCCACCTATTTGATGCTCAATAGCTCTTGCAAAGTACCCAGCAGCTGAACCCAGTGTCTACAACAGCTCTGAACGAACAGCACTGAGGTGTTTGGCATCCCAAACGCTCCATCTCCTACCAACACTCAGAAAAAGCTCCTCATTATGTTCTGGGAGTCCACACGGTTAAAACTCTGAGGACTGATGAACCTTTAAATTATTGCTGTGTCCTTCTGGATGTACTTTTCATTTGACACTGACTTCTGATTAAGACTGACCATCTGCAGTCAATCCTGCACCCAGTGCACACCAAAGTTTGCACCTCAGTTGCAGTTCCTAGCTTGCCACGGTGACAATTCACACACATCAAATGCAGTATCCAGGAAAGGGACTTAATGCCGCACCCGGGACTCTGACCACACAGGGACTGAGAGCTCTGAGTGAGAACTCCTAGGGAGCCCACCTACACCTCTCCTCCGCTCCAGGCCAGTCTCCTCTGAAAAGGTCAGAGGGGCTTTGCCGTGATGAAGGCAGCATTTCAGCTGTGAAGATCTCCAGGCATCAGTCTGAGCCATGCCAAACTCATGTTGCAACTTCATCAAGGATTTCAAAACCTCACCCTCGGTTTCCTCTTTGCTCCTCTTTCTCTCACAATCTGTCTGTCTCTCTATAAAACGCTGCATTAAGTATTTGTTGGCACGCTTGTGTCTTGATCATTTATTTCTCAGAGGGAAAAAACTATGTGCCACTGTTTTGCGAAAGGAGGAGAAGACCAAAGCATGGGCTCTGGGAGCTATCCTGACTCAATCTGCACAACTTGCTATGAATTTCAGTTTTTTAGACATCACAAATACTTCCATTCTTTACCTCCACACCCCACCAAATTATATATTGTCCTGGATAGTCATCCAACACCTGTTACTTGCGTGTGTCCCTTCTTCTTCTCATCACTAGCAGGGAGTTCATTTGAGTTTCAGCTTGTCAAAATTGCAAAGTTACGGTAAAACAGAAAGCTGGAGGAAAGAGGTTGTGTTTCCTTAAAAACCGCTCTCAGGATGACATGGCCAGCTTTCTTCCCAGTGGAAAAAAGGGCCAGGGACAGCTGGAAAGAGATTATGACAGGGAGTTGGGAGCTAAGATGAGCTCCTTCATCCTGGAGCTTAAACACAGTCAGAGTCAATGCACCAGACACAGCTTTCCCAGGTTCAGGGACCTGTGTCCAGGGTCAAGAATAAAATGGTCTGTCCTTGCACTTCAACACAACTAGCAGGTCCACAGCCTGCCAGGCACATCTGCTTGAGGCCATGCAAGCAACCTGCAAGGGCCCTGGTGTTAGACCTTGATCAATCCTGAAACACCTTGCGTGAAAAAATTTGGCCATTAAATAGCAGTGAAAGCCTCCCTGCAAGCAGGACTAGATGTCCACCCAACCCCACCTTGCAAAGCAGAAGTGCGTGCTGCACCAGCTGGAGCAGGTCTCTCACTCCCTGCTACCAGCAGTTCATCCGTATCACTGTCAACGTCTCTCCAGGGAGGTGCTGTGCACGTAGCAATGGAATAGCGTTTATTTTAATGAGTAAAGGGGAACTGATCACTTCAGAATACAGGTATGGAGAAATATCTGTGTAAAATAATGCATCATTTTCAACAACCTCTAATGAAACTCAGGTCTTGCAGCATTAAGCAAGAACTTTTTTTTTATCCAGTCCTCCAAAAACTGAGTGGGAGTATTGGCCAGTTTGTGAATGGGGGTACCAACAGATTAAGCAAGCAATAAAGAGGGAGTTCAAGAAAATACAGTCTTACCAAGATCATGGCTTTGCTCTTTGGTGTCAAACAGCTGCACACCGATGGTCTCCTGCTTCTGATCCAGGTAATAGGTCCCATCAGTGACCAAGTGCACTAGGACTGCTGCAGCTACCATAGGCTGGGAAAAATACGCCTGGGAAAAGAAAAGCCCCACAAAAGCTGAGGTGGAGAACTATAGTGGGCTTTTAAAAAAAAAAACCCAGGAGTCAGTGCAGGACTTTTAAAATAACAATTCCCATCTCAGGTCACACAGAAGTCTTCTCTTCCCATCTCTCCTACACAAACTAGATAAACTGGAGTCAAACAGCTCTGCAGCTGGAGGCTGTAGCCTCTCAGAAACTCAATAGCCTTGTCACAGGAGGGGACCTCACCACTGCCTCTCTAGACAGTGTTCAGAGGGTTTGCTTTGCTATTTTGCACCAAACATACTTCAAAGAAAGAAGCAGCTTGGCCCTGGGAAGGCTGTCCCACGATATTTTGCCTGTTGGAGAAATTTTGTACAGGCAGGCAAAGAGGAGACTTGTGAATGACATGTGCACTTCCTACCTTCAGCCAGAAAACCGTCTGGGTCATGTGGGAGTACTGGAAGCTGGCCGTGCAGGGGTACCAGGCGTACTGAGAGACGCCATCGTTCAGGTCAATCACCTTGGTGCGACACATCTGTGGGAGAAAAAAGAAACACCAAAACAGATGTAGAGGACAGTAAGGAAGGATTATGACTGTTTCAAGTAGGGGAAGAAGTCCGGGTGTACTGCTGGAATAAAATAATAGACAATAATGATGTTTCTAAATACCATAAGATTATTCACAAGTTAAGTTTCCAGTTCTTCCCCTTCAATAAGAAAAACTGAAACATGAAAAGGAGTTAAAAGACTCACAGCAGCTGGATGGCAGCCAGCAGTTTCCTCTCAATTTGACAGCAATCAGAACAACTTTGCTCCCACCCAAACGGACCACAACTCTTCCCACTGGAATCAAAGTGACGATCACTTCTGAACACAGCAACTCCCAGCACAGACAGCCTGCAGATGCTCTGCACGGTACCCAAGCAATGTCCTACTTAAACCTGCACGTTCCTGTAACCCCAGGGAAGCCACAGATGGCTCTGTAAACTTGGAAGCAAGTGTAGCCAGGAAAGGTCTGGCTCTACAATCCAATTCAAGCAAACTATTCTATGCTATGACTCTTTTCTATGACTCTAAACTAGTTTCTCGGTTTGTTAACCAGTTCCTGCAAGTGGAATCACCTTCTCCCTACACCTACAGTGCTTCCCATGGTAGGCAGCAGAGGGATTATAAACAAACTGCTCTGTTCAATAAAGAACAAGTAGATGAACAGTGCTAGCATGGATGAACAGCTCAAAGAAGTAAACACTTGAATTGAAGTACCAGAGAGCCTTGCAGTGCCATCAGGATGCAAGATGTGAGAATGAAGCTGCAAGAAATGGTGGAATTTACCCTGAAACCACAATGCTCAGTGAAGTCACTTCAAAAAAGAAACATGCATGACCATAACCTTCAATTCTCCAACAAACATGACAAAAAAAACACCCACCATGCCAAAGGTTACAACTGCATTAGAAGGATGCCTCCAGCTGAGGCTCTCGGCGCATCTGTAGGGTACCTGTTAAGATTCACGACACTTTGGTGAACTCAGTGACTGCAATTACCAGAGTCACCGGGACAGAGGGACTTCCTTGTGGCCACACAGTACAGTGGCAATGGAGCTATGAGCGTAACCCGAGGCCAAACCATCTCCAGCAGTTGTGCTAGCTGCAGGAGACCCCAGGACCGACCCTACAGACCACCTGCACTAGGTGCTACCTGGAGCCACGTACTCTTGGGGACAGCATCAGATTTCTTTCTAAGAACAGAGCCTAAACTGAGCAATCAGGTGGTGATGTGCCATCAGTAAAGCTGTTCCAGTAAGCAACTTCCCTGATCATTAAAATAAAAAGAAAACCCCAAGGTGAAACAAGAAAATTAACAGAGATGTTTTTAACCTTTCAAAATCCTATGCCCACTCGATAATTCCACATGGAACTGCCCTCTTGGTCTCGGCAGGCAAAGCCTGGGCAATGCAAAGCGAGCCTAGGATGCCTGGGAATGAGAAACCAGATTGGCTAACAGTGAGGTAATCACTTCCATAATCTGAGTCCCTCAAGATCCAGCACAGAGGAATCTATGGGCAAAACATAAATCAGCTTTAATGGGCTGGAAGAAGATTTTTAGTTTATTTATTTTTTAAAACAACTGGGACCAAGCTTCATTGAGGCTAGCCAGTGGATAGTGTTACATTTTACAGCAGAGCAAGGCTTTACATAAACTATCTCTGGCATTTGAAATCCAGGCCAGCAATTCGACATGTACCGTTTCGCAATTCTCCCTTCTTGCATTTTCAGCAGCCTGTCTCTCGTTGGGAGCATGGTTTTTATTTTAATACCTCTCCAGCTAGGGAATTTATCTTACCCACATCTGCAATTTATATGGTCAGAGAGCTCTTTGACATGAACAAAACTCTCATTACTTTTATATGATTTTGTTCTGATTCTTACATCTCCTCCTGCTCGATAGGGCCAAAAAGGCAGTCGAAAGAAACAGAAGTACTGACGTCGGGGGCCTTTTGAGTGCCACTTAATGGATGAGTGAAAACCTGTACTAAGAAATCACCCAGACCTTCACCAAAAGTTTGAACCAAACCCAAAATAAACCCCTGCTGAGGTGGGCTGGAAACCTCTGATAACTTTTAAATGTCTTGTTTGATTTGTGTGCGTGTGCGAACTCTAGCACTTTCTGCTTCTGCCTGAGAATATGAGCAAAAATCGTAACATGGCATAAAGAGCCTGTGTTTGAGACATCTGCAACTGGGTAGACTGGTCTGGTTTGAACAGGTCAGATAAGCTTCCCCCTGCTGAGGCTGATCCGTTGCTACTCAGACAAGCGTTTCAAAGTGGCACTGGAGTAAAAAGTTCTTTTAGGAGAAGAGTATCATTGAGAAGCGTGGGAGAAGTTGAACAGACACAACATTAGAGTGGGTACAAAAACCTCTTCTACACTAGCTGCTACCTACCAAACTCAGCTGATGGCAAATAATGTTCTTTAAGATTTTGTAATAACAATCTGCTGGGATAAATGGCCCCTATCACCTACAGGCTCCAACAGCTCAAGAGGCTCTAATGCACATGATAAATCATAGAATCATAGAATGGTTTGGGTTGGAAGGGACCTTTCAAGGCCACCCAGTCCAACCCCCCTGCACGGAGCAGGGACATCTCCAACCAGATCAGGTTGCTCAGAGCCCCGGCCAACCTGGCCTGGAATGTTTCCAGGGATGGGGCATCCACCACCTCTCTGGGCAACCTGGGACAGTGTTCTACAACTCGCATTGTAAAAATCTTTTTCCTAATATCTAATCTGAATCTACCTCCCTCTATTTTAAAACCATTACCCCTTGTCCTATCGCAACAGGCCCTGCTGAACAGTCTTTCCCAGTCTTTCCTGTAGGCCCCTTAAATACATCCCCTTTTCAATTCTACTCAGTTATTGAGTGTCACATGAAAACTGCAAAGTCTGAGAACCATTTGCTGGGAAAGTCTTTCACACATCTGCTGTTAAGGCTTCCCTGGAAGACGGCAGCAGTGTGAAGGCACTTACTACTGTAGTACCACCACTTTTAAGCTACAAGTTCCAATGGCCTGGGAGACAGCATCATCTCTCCTCATGGCTACAAAATCATAGGGATTCATGCTTATGAGAAATAAATTATTTCCTAACATCCTCCCGTTTGCTACAGTGATGCAAAAGAGTGGCTAAAGCACCTGACAGCTCTGGAGGGAAGAAGGGATGGATGTACTTCTCATTTTGGGGTGTTACCAAATACTAAAGTATTTGCTTTGAAAAATGACAGCATCACGCAGGACTCAAACTTCACTCACTGGGACTCATCCAGCTTCTCAGATCCCCACAGCAACTGGGATCCACGGAAGCTTAGGATCTGCTCCAAAGTATTCGGGGACTATTTGCATCTACTTACTGGAAGCCCATGTCATCCCCCTCCCTAGGAAGCTGCTTTCCATTAAAAGAGCTGGTGTCTGTTCCTCTCAGAGGTTCTAATCCAGCTCGTCTCCCACCCACACGTTTTGTACACAAACGTCGAGAGACAGAACGAACAAGGCCAGAGAGCGCAGTGGGATCTTCCCACAGGAGGGAATGCCTGGAGGATTCCCTTTGACTGATTTATGCAACCTCTTGTCAATCACAGGGACAACATGTTCTTCAAACCGCCTCTCCTGTTTTCCTTCTCTTACTCAAGGGGACCGAGGAATGTGTCAGCAGAACGGGAAAAGTGATACATCGGGAGCGCTTAGTTCATTGCCACATCTAAAACGCATTGACTATTGCAATCAACTCCATTTCCTCATAACATTTTCCTTCAAGGTAATCCGGGAAAACTCACTGAAGAGCCCATTTTGGAAGGCACACTTGTGAATGATTCCCAGCCATCCCATGACTTCAGGCAACATTAAGTTGTGTTGATGGGCTCCTGTTGCAGACAAACTACAGGTTAAGGATCACTGATCCCACAGACTGGGCATCAGACAGGGTCTCAGCCTGACTGCGCCCAGTGCATGGCCTGGTTACGACCTCCTTGGCTTCTCCAGGCCTGAGGCATGGATGATAAGACAAGGATGATATTCCTCCGTGTCACACAGATATCTTGAAGGGAAAAGCCCTCAGCCACAAAAAGGTGCTCAGATGTTACAAAGAGAAGGGACAAACATGCATGTAGATGTGTGAAGGCTCCCCACAGGAGTAGGTTAAATACCAACAGAGGCCATCCCACTCTGTTCTTTCCATCAAGCAAGAACAGCCAGACACCACGGGCTTTGCACACACTGGTAATTCTTGTCTCTCACATTGTAACATCAAAATAATTCTAAATGCAGACAGGCAAAGCTGCTATTTAAACTAGGATGCTGCCCTACTCAGCTCTGGCACTCGGCTGGCGCCGCGGTTGGAGCGGACGTGCCTGTCTGCATGCCCGCAGGCAGCTGGAAACAGAGCAAATCTCCAGCGCGCAGATCTGTCTGCTCCCAAAATCCCATCTGTTGTCCCATGGAGGGGCTTCCTCCAGACCATGTCTTCAAGCTAAGTACGGCTGCGAAGAGACACGGCACGCGCTCGTCCATCAGGCAGAAGCGAGCAATCTCCTTCTGGAGAAGAGGGCTGGAAGTGGTGATCATGCCTCCGCCTGCCTCCCTCCTACTACAGACTGTGCCGCTGCCACTTCTGCGCTGAGCAGACGACACTGCAGGTTTCTGGGACAAGATGGGCTATACCCTGTCCCCTCTGCAAAACAGCAACCTCAGGACAAGCAGGAACAGGATCTGTTGGTAAAACCCTCATCTGCTTGAGGAGCACACAACAGCCTGAGCGAGGTTGTACAAGTGCAAGGAAATATTCAGGGACCAAAACGAAACCCGCGGAGGCACAAACAGGACACGTTCTGTTGTTTGAAGATCCAGCTAAAGAACAGATTTCAACCGTAATAATGAAACCAAATTAATCTACAA
The DNA here is from genome assembly GCA_009806455.1 of Tetrax tetrax. Classification (NCBI taxonomy): domain Eukaryota; kingdom Metazoa; phylum Chordata; class Aves; order Otidiformes; family Otididae; genus Tetrax; species Tetrax tetrax. The sequence goes on along the minus strand of WHYT01017184.1, from coordinate 143,010 downwards.
TTTTTAGCTGACTGCTCTGCAGAATGTTATTTATATTTAACTCAACACATGCCGCAGAATCCCAACCGTGACACAAGCAGCGTTTTAACACATCCCTTACAGATGAAAACCTTCTCTCTTCATTGCCAGACATGGGGGCTGGCAGTCACCCAGACCTTTTATTCTTAAATATGTTATTGTTCTTGCAGACCTAAGGTTAATCTTACCCAAGGATGAGAAACTATGGTGCAGTTGCTAAATATCAGAAAGGTTCCTGCCTGTTTATTGCCCAATATCATAAGGCAGCTTGACTGCCACATGGACACCACCCAGTTTGCCGACTGCAGCACAGATCTCCAATCTGTTCTGAAAGCTGTTGCACTGTTCTTCTCATTTAGGCTGGGAATTATGTTGAAGTTACAGGAAAAAAAAAATTAAATTTCCCACGTTAGTGAGCGCTGAACCATTAAAAAGGCCACCATTTGGGTTCCAACAAACACCTCAAAAATCAGCCAAATTCTATGATCACTTCAAACCTCAGGAGCCCACAGAGCTCAGATGGAAATTGTACACACAGGCTTCTTCAAGAGACACAAGAAATTTTGCTCTGCGTTTTTGTCTAGATTCTGGTCAGAAACGCTTTAGTCTCTTCACTAGTTTTCTGGATATGTCCTATCAGAAGATTTGAGTCAACAGTTGTCTGCCCAACTATGACAGTCAGCATTGGGTCAATTCAGGTTGGCTTCTAAAACTTAAGGAAAGCATTCAAAGTTACTTTTTCCAAACTGGTACATACATTACATTTTTATGTGCATTAGCAATGAGTTTAAAACACTCTGTTGTAAAAATAAAACCAGACACCAAAACCAAATCTGAGATTCAGCAACATAGGTTATAAGCATAAGATGATGAGAGAAAGTTGTGTTCTCCCTCCTTCGACAGCCTCCTTACCTTCTCATCTGCTGCCCCTTCCTCAGCAGCAGCTTTCCCTTACCTCTGACGCTCATAAACTGCAGCTTCTACTCCAACCTCTCCTCATCCTCTGTGTCCGATATTACTAAGTTTCAGGCTCTTTCTCTGCTTTTGTCTGTTTTCATTGGGGTACTTAAAGGTTCTGATAGCAAAAGATGAAAAACTGCAGCATGTCCTGCTCCAAAGGCATGCAGGCAGGTGATCAACAGAAAAGCTTTATCAACTGGAAGCTGATGAAACTTCTGGGGTAACACGCTGATGCTGTATTACTCCCAGATTCAGTTGGCTCAGAAGTCAGAGGAAATCTCATCTGTCAATTTTACCCGTGTAATGAAGAACAGGATTTGGCTGTGGGATGGGGAAACAGCTTACATCTCCTGTGGGACAAAATAAAGCCCCCCTGCCAGTTGCTGTGTCCAGTCTCAGCACAGCTCCTTCCCCTTCGAATCTGGAGCAGCCAACGGTGTCTGGACCTTGCAGAATTAATATTCACTTAGCACGTTACTACAGCTTTCTTAGCACAGAGCCCAGTCTTCAGCCAAAGGTTTGGTTGGGTTTTTTAGTAATTGGAAAGTGACCTTTCCAGGTATGAAAACCCCACAGCTGATAGGACAAGAGCATCAATAGTTTGTTTGCAATCTGACATGATTATAAATTCCTCTGCTTTACAGTAAAAATGACAGTGTTCAGTTCCAAAGGGAAATTCCTTGGGTAGAGCTCGGGATGTAACACAGGGCTGTGATTCAGAAAGGAGTGGGAGATGCAAGGGCTACTCTGTTTTGTCATATAAGTTGGTTTAGTTTCAGGAAAACGAATAGGAGCTACAAGATTTCCATTAGATGATGGCCCAGATTGCATGTGTATTCAATGTGTGTTATTAACTTTAGCTTTCTCAAAAAATGCAGTTATTCCACTTCCAAAGAGTCTGTACAAACAATATATTTCCATTTTTAAATCACACAGACCTGCATTCTTTGAGTTTTCCTTTGAATTTCTGTTATCTCCAGGTTCAAAGCAAACTTCATTTAAAACCGGTGAGTTCAAATCAAAATCACATCAAGCCATAAACTTCACATGGTATACCTGCAAAGACTGTAAATCAATTCTGACTGGCCCTATTCCCAAACCCACATCGGCTTTGACATCCAGCCAGGTGTAATCAAAATATCTAGGATGCTAGCTGGACCTGTGGCAAAAACAATACGGAGCTCTGATTTCACAATCAAACCCTAACCAGATGATTTCTGCATGGTTCAAAGGATCACCCCAAAGACATCAATTGAACTGGGACCAGAAACTAGAGAAGAAGAGAGAGAAAAAGAAGAAATAATAATGCTAATGGGCTGTAATAATCAACCCAACTTTTGCACAAGCCCACAAGTAAAAGCCAGCATTTGGAGCTGATGATTTCAGTTTGTAGGTACCCCTGCCTCTTTTGCCATTCAAAAAGCACGCGGAAAGGATGCAAAAGCAAACGATGGCTCCAAGTGCACGGTAATGCAGGATACAGTCTCGTATGCAGCACATGAAAGTGTAACTGAGCAATTTGCCATGTGTTTATTCATAGCAGATGTTTGCTGTTTCTTCAACACAGCAGTAGGACACAGGGATGCTGCTCCTGAACAACAGCGTCTTCCATCCCAGCGCTGCCAAGATCTTACCTAGGAGGCATAACTCTTAGAATTATCCCTGAAATGCGTTTTGCTGTTACGTTCAAGTTCGCAAATACATCTACCAGCGGAAATAGCAGCCAAATGCCACCGACTAGACAGACAGCATAAAGAAACAACGCCCAAACAACACCCTACGGCCAGCACCAGCCTCACTAAAGCTAAAAGACATTTTTAATCTGCGGCAAAAGCTCCTGCCTACAACTTCCACATCGCCACTGACAAAAGCGTGAAGGCATTATAGACTGATAAGTGCTTTAACAGACTGTATATCCATCCGCTGGAGAGCGAGGTTAAACAAATACAGTAGCCAGAACATTATTGTTGGCTGCACGCTCGGGTTCCCGAACTGCCTGTCTCTACCTTCAACCAGCCAAGTCCACTGCAGCAACGCCTGCACAGAACCACGGGCCAAGGCTGGCCGTGGGGGTGCTGCAGCAAAGGAAAACAACCCCATTCCCTCAAGCTTTCACCACTGATGAACAAAGCAAAAGCTTTTCTTTTTCTTTTTCTTTTTTTTTTTTTTCTCTTTGACTGAAGCGCTTCATTTGAGAGTAGCTGGCATCAGAAAATCAAACCGCCAAAAGCAGAGTGCACGTCACACTTTAGGAGGATCTTAAAAATGTTTTTATGATTATATTAGTGGATCCGACTCACTGGATTCATTGTAGTTTTTGCCGACTTGGCGCTCCTGCAAGGCAAAGCAGAACTGGGCTCGTTACAATCCACTTAGTAACGTCCCCTTCTTCCCTCCCAAAACTGGTCCTGTAAATTTGCTTGGACAAAGGGAGCACACAGCTAGTTAGGGAAAGCCCAAAAGCAACCCCAAATCCCTAAAGAACTTCAGCTCAGTGAGGATTTCTCCATCAGAGTAACACACCGGTGGAGGTGGCCGGAGATGCTTAGAAGCACTTGGGCAACAAGAGAGACAAATAGGAAAAAAAAACCAAGCCGCATCTTTTTCCACTAGCAAGAAGGATAAAAACACAATGCTTTCATTTCCACCATGGTAGGAGCAGACCCTACATACCCCTCCCCTGAACTGCCCCACGTGCAGATGGGGCACAGGAGTGGCTTCCAAGAGCTGGGAGCCGTCGCAGGTGCCACCACGAGCTCTGAAGATTGCTCGCTAAGCTTCGCCTGCGGCTGAAGCAAACAGCCGTGCAGTGGTTAATGTCAGCTCTGACCACATGATCGCATTCAGGAAAGGTCAAAAGAGTGATTTTTCATTTAAAAACATCTGTGTGTTTAAAGAACAAAACTTTCTCATGTGCAGAAAACCAGGGGTTTCCAGCGCTTTTATTTCCAGAGTCAAAGTCATGCCTTTCAGCTCTGTTTAGGGTTACGGACCATGTAAACATGCTGCGCAAACCACACGCAACCCTCATCACACAGCGTTTCCACATGCGAGGATAATTGGGGGTGCAAATCCCCCTCTCCCTGGCTCCTTTCCCCCCCTGTGAGCTGCTCAGCTTCCCACACCGCACTCCCCGTGAGCCAGCCAGACACCCGATTGTTGTCCTTCCCTATATGAAGACGTACACATGCCTCTAAATCCTCAGGGTCCAAGCCTGCTCCAGGCTGTCAGCGGGCCTTAATTGGATACATCCCGGGAGATGATGCATTGGGAAGAGGCCCTGGATTTAACAGCGAGAGGGAAGGCTGCGGCGGGGCTCCCGGTGAGGGGCACGGAGGGGAGCTGCCATGAGCCATCCCAGGAGCCGACCATGGTTACACCTTGGCAGTCAAAGCTTTTGGGGTTCCCATTCAAGTAGTCAGCCCTACGTCAGCGTGCATTAACAAAGATTAAACCCCACGGCTTGTTTTTCTGAATACCTGAAGGTACGGCCTGTGGTATGCAAATCAGAAGGTTCCCCCTTGCTTCACCGGGCTCTTCCCACTAAAGCTGCAGAGTAACGAAATCGCTGCAGCACAAACAAATTCATCTGAATGGGTTGGACCATCCAGGGCAAGCCTGCAGAGCAGCAGCCAGCTGCCTCCTCCAGCCCGTGCACATCTCCACCCAAGCAAAGGTCTGGTTGCAGGTGTCTGGTGAAGCTCGTCGCATCCCTGTAACCTCAGAACAGCCCCGGTTGCTCTGATAAACCTCAAACTCCAACAAATTAAACCAAAAGACCACTTGGAGCATTTCATCCAAGCTAGTAGGGGAGTTCACAGAAACTCCCAGCTGATCCCAAAAGAAGTTACTGAGGGGATTCAAGTATGAGTATTGCCTATGAGAGGGAAGTCATGGCTCCTTCAGCCTCCCTGCCTCCCAGGAGCAGGCTCCAGGAGGAGGACTGGGAGCACAGGGGATGGAGGAACTCACAGCTGCTGAGGATCGTCCCTTCTCACCAGAAACAACCCCTAGGAAACAATTAAATTTCCATACAGCAAGGCTTTCCTTTCCCAGCAGGTAAGAATCACCATGCAAACGCCGTGCAGTGCACCAGGAACAGATCTGCTCTGCTAGAAGAGCAGATTTTTCAAAGCTATTTGGATGGAGAACGGTGGAAAGAAGATCATCTCTACCCTCGTCTTCAGCTTCTGCTCTCTGAGAAGAAACTTGTCTTCTCCAAGAGCGATGATGCAAGGGTTAATTACCAAAAAATGGAGAAATAAGATCCACTGCCCAAAGTGCTAAACGTAAGGATTTTTTTGCCCAGTGACCAAAATGGCTAAGCAGAACTTGATGTTCTCCTGAAACGAGAGCTTCTCCCAGTGAGTAGGTCCTGCGCAGGCAGATAATAGCACTGATCATGCAAATGGCCATTTCCTGGCACACATTACAGTTCCCAGCCGGACCCCGAGGCTATGATGGAAACCCAGGCCCAGGGGAGGCTCCCGCTGATAGAGGAGGGAGCTGGGCCCACTCACCAGATGGGTGAATCACAACTCCTTATCAGATTCACCACTGCAATGACCTCAGAGGAAACGGTGATCCTCCAGCTTTACAGGCAGTATTTCCAAAAACGAGCAAGGATTTGGGGTTCCTCCTCATGGCTCCAATTAAGGCAGCACAATTTAGGAGAGATTTAGAGCAGCTGAAGAGTTTATCCAAATGGTCCCCAGTTTTGTTTTTTTTTTTTCTTTTTAAAGCAGATATTTATTTACAGGTGAGGACAGACGGACTGACTTGAGAGACCTTGAGGACAGTGCTCGGTACGCACCGTCCTCCAAAAACCATGCCTTTTACAGACATCTCAAGATGAACACCCTAAAATTCACTGGCATTCAAAATACGAGGTCTCTCATGACAATGTGGGCTAACATGCCTGCAGTACTCCGAACAAGTAGTGCAGACAATCCTTCGGTTAAAAGAAAAAATAAATTCTCCACTCCTGGCATGAGAAAGTTTACTTTCAGGCTTAAAGAAATGACGGTGTGGTTTTGGGGATGGCATTCCGTTCTGCTGAAGAATAGCACCCTGCCTGCCTGTGTATCCGTGGCTTTGTAGCTACATTACAATCCTGGAGAGCTCTGTTTACATATTTCACATGTTTTCTTGTGCAGAACATGAAACCAAATTACATAGTGAAGGCCATTATGGCTTTGCTCTTGCACTCATTTCCATCCCCTCCTTCCGATCGCTTGTTTTAATTCTATCCAAAATAATCGACTGGGTATTTTTAACCGTGCTTGATCGACTGGCAATGCTTTGGGCCGGCTTCCTTGCTGCTGCACGGGGAAATCACGCAAAAGGTGGTGAAGCCACATGCCAGAGGGGCAGGGAGAAGACGGCCGGGCCGGGGGTGGGATGAGAAATGCTGAGAACCCTTCATGCGTGAACAAAGCAGACGTGTCGATGCATTTATGCAAAATCATTCTGCTCTGAATGGAGAGGGACCCAAGACAAACAACTCGGATGGGATGCAGGAGAGCTATCCCACGCTTGCGGCTGGACATGCTCTGCATCTAAAGGCTCGCCAGCAGCAGCAGCAGACGGAGAGACTGGCAGGTTGAGGGGCAAGGGCCGAGGAGGGGGGTCTCCTTTCAGAAGAGTGCATGCTAACGAGCATCGCCACTGTCGTGGGTCCGGCTTTCCAGCTCGCTGATGCCGGAGGGGGGTCCAAGCTGTTTTCTATTACCACATGCAATCTGGGTGGGTGGCTGGGTGTACAGCTGATATGATCACAAAACAGTAAATTACTTCCTAAAGAAGCACATAGTCATTATTATCCAAGACAATATTCCTTTCCTTCATTTCTTCTCACCTCCAGTAACAACAAATGCCATGGAATTCTGCTCTCATTTCGTTAGTGGAAAATGTCTCCTGACCCTAGGAAGATGGGACCAATTTCCGGCACCTGAGGATTTTGGTTTGACCTTCATCTCTGAAAAGGTCAAACTGAACCTCTTTGAGAGTACTGATGGCTGCTTTGCTCTCTGCATCACCCTTTGTTTCTTTTATCTATTTTCTGTACAGTACACAAAGGGAACACAGTGTACCAGCCCCTGGTACTCACTGTTCTGTCTCCCTTAGATGACTTGCATATGTGCTCTTGAAAAATTATTCTAAAAACTAAGGGGGGAGGGGAGCGGAAAGAAAAAATATCCCTTGAGTGTTTGGCAAAATTGCTTGGAATCTCCTCTGACATCTCATTGTGTTCTGTCTGTCCTCCTCTTACACAAATCAGCCAGAGGCTACGACATCAGCCGTGGGGTTTGCTGGTTTACGACTGCCAGGAGCAGAGGAGCACTGGAAGAGGTGGGGATGGAGGGGTGAGAGGGGAGGGAATCACTGTCTGTCCTAGCAGGTGATGAGCAGCATCCCCTTTTCTGAGGCCAGCTCTGGATCGACTTTAAGGGTAACGAACGCTCTTTTTCTCAGCCATCTCCTCTGCAACTGAGTATTTTTTCAAGCCAGCCTACCTAAAAATTCCACTTATCATTTTGTTTTGCTTCAGAGACCTCCCCAGAACACCAAGATCACTCCTGAGCAGAATCCATGGCACCAATGTTACCACACATCTTTGTAGCATCCCTCCACCTTGGTGTGGACCCTTTGCACGGACCACCTCCTCCAGTGAGGCAAAGCAGCAATGCAAAAGTGTGAAAAAGAACAAGTGGAAGTCTTTGGCAAAAAGGTTGCAAAATCCAGCTTTCCCAGCAAAACAGGTGGGAAACAAGGTTTCTAGCCATTAAAGCAAGGAGTTGGTGGGACAGTTCTCCAGTCCTTTTGTACCAGGAATGAACAGCCAAACTGTGCTAGGATAAAGACTGATTAATTCACAAATGGGATGATGCGACGTGGCTGAAGAGCTAATATCAGATTTAATGACCCCAAAGCCCTTCCAGGTCTCTGCTCCCAGACAGTGACTCCCAGCAGGCCCCGAACAGTTCTTTTTATTCAAGATACAGACATTCCCCTTTCAAGACATCCTGAACTTCCTAGTCCTGGAGAAGTCTAGGCTCAATAATGCCCGGTGCCTGCAACATCTCTGAAGGACATTGAGGTTTAATCCTCAAATAGTAGCTTTACCTTTCTGTGCTCCGGTTTCCACCTCTATCAAATGGAACAGAAACCCAGCAGTGTGGCTGCGATAAGGCTTAATTAATCCCTATACACTGAAAAAAATACGAAAAATATCATCACTTAAGCCAAGGGAGGAGCATTTCAGTCTGAACTTGCCTGATGGGCAGGGCCAGGCTCATGATGCAACTCCCCAGCCTTCAGGCAAAAGACCAAATTGGCTGGTTTGTAGTATCCCCGGGAAGGCTGAAAAAAAAAAAAAAAAGATGAAGTTTTGGACACTCTTGGATTAAGTTTAGACTTGGAGACTCTGTAACCTAAGCTGAAGCCTTTTGGTGGATCAGTCAGTACTGGAAATGAGCTCAGATGCGTACAGCAAACCTACATTCCTCTTGCGACAGCCTGTGCACAGTGTCCAGTTCATCTTTTTCCAGAGCTGGTCTCTGATCACTCATGGTTCCTCCATTAATGGCTTTTCTTAGTGGGATTCTGCCCTCATCCTCCAGAGATTAGCGGTTCAAAGCCTAGCTCTGCTATAAATAACAAAGACATTTGCAAAGCAAATCATCTTATTAAAAATTGGGATTTTTTTTATCCCTCCAACCACAACAAAACTCTTACCGTGTAAGAGCACCAGGACTTGGCTGCAAATTGGGAAGTTCAAAAAGGGCCACTTGCAGAGCCGACAGACAGACAGCCTCCCTCTTCTCAGCAAGATCACCCCAAAGGAAAGCAATGGTTTCTCCATTAAAAGTTGCAGGTTTCCTCTCTTCCCACTCCTGTTCAAGATTACTCTATTTGTTGGCTTTGCAAGATCTTTGGGGAATCATCTTCAATGTTATATTTATTAGTCAGAATAAAACTGCATGGCAGAGAACTTAATCTTTTTCTCTTCAATTTTCTTACAGGATTTTCTTACCACTCTTGGAGCTGTTGCTCTACTACGTTATTTCTTCTAGTGTTCAGAATATTTTTGTGCTCCCGTCTTTTCCTTTTGTGGGCAATTTCAGACATACTGCAATCCTAGACATCCTTCTGCTGCTGGTGGAAGAATAGGTTTGTTGCAGTGAGCGTGGATGAGTGCAATTGTGAGAACTGTAACAGGGGCAGGAGGGGGCCTGTGTTTGTGGGAAAAATGTAATAAGAATCCTCTTCCACAACTTCTTACTCCATAGCAGCCCCTGTGGGGTATCCGGAGGAGAACAGGGTGTGTTCATCAGTCTGGGAATAAAAACGAATCCCAGGATCTGTTTGTGCCCAGCAGCCTCGGGAAAGAGCCCCCTTTCAATTAACTGTTGTCTGAGCTGTGCGGCTTTTTCTGTACAGGGGAAATCCAAGCTCAAGCAACGGCACAGAAGAAAAAATAAATATATATATATATATATATATATATGGTTATTTGGTTTAATCAACTTCTGCACAACTGGGAGGAAATGCAATGGGAAGACTTAGCTACTGGGGGACTGGCTCTTCAAAATCACTAATGCACACACCAGCTTTCAAGCCTTCAGCACACATCGCTGTGACAGGAGCAACAAGGTCACTAATAAGCCACCTAAAAACCCATTAGTCTCTTTTTATAATTCTCTATTATAATGGTCCAAAGGGAAACTGCAGACGAATCAGTTCTCCAAAAGCAGTGCCACCAGCAAGAGGAAAGGAGAATCGGCATCTCCAGCCTCCTGTGGCCAGTCTGCACCCGCCTGCCTCTGCTCATCCCACCCAAGCCATGGAGTAATCCTCCTGAAACAGGCCTGTCAGAGGCTTCCTCCAAAAACACATCTGTATGGAAAAGACACTTTAGAAAAACATCCAAATCCTTCGTGCTCAGTACAATCTATATTAGAAAGAGCGACTAACATACCAGCTAACGCACTCAACTTAGCATAAACTGTGTCAAAACAAAATTGGTGTGCAACGAGAGGACGGACATTGTGTTGACTATGGCCATTGCAAGACCCTTGTTTCTTGAACCCTCCAGAACAGCCAGCCTTTTACAGTGACCTAATCCACACTGCACGTTCCTACTCAATCCTCCTCACTGATGCAGCTTCACCAGCGACGACACAATGGGGATCGTTGGGGTAGGCCACAGGTTGGCTTTTTAAACTCCTGTCTTGTCAGGCCCACATGTGCTTCACTTGGCGTCAGTAGGCCATGTCCCACCTCCTCCTGCTGGTAACGAGGTGGTCACCTTAGCTGGGTACAAACCAGTCAGGCAAATAATTCCCTGGGGACTTCCAATACAGAAAAAAAAATGTAGCTATTCAGCAAACAGAGCAGCCATGGAACCCTTTATCTGTCTGAATCTGTCCTTCAGCTAGTATAAATCTGCCAGTGCTGCTGCCTTTTTGTAGTCTTTGCCAGCACACACCAGCTGATGACTTAGTGCTAGCAGCAATAATCTTTAGCACAAGAAAGGCCCCGAGAAATAAACAGAGCTGTAGAAAACCCCACACAACCAGAACATCAACACCGATAATATTTCACACACGGCGGATGGCAAGGAAAGGCTGTTTACAAACCCACAGCGAGAGCGGTAGGGAAAGGAGCAGCCCGAGAGCGTGCACAGCCCTCACTGCTGAATTCCTCCTGGAGTCAACAAGAGGTACAGAGCAGCATCTGCTTCAAGATCTGGGGAGGATACCACATTAGAAAGCAAACTGTAAAAATACCCTGCATCGGTGCTCGTGTTTCCGTGCTGGTGCAATGTCGCTGACTGGTCCTCTTTGGCCCTGAATATGATGCTGTCAGAACTGAGAATATTTCTTAATCAGCACTGAGGAGCGGCTGCCAGGAAAGTAGAAGTGGCTGTCTATCAGTCTCGCTTCTGCAGAAAGAGCGATTGTTTACGGGGTGGGGGGGACTCTTTGACCTTTCCATTTTTCAAATGCATATCTCTTCGCCAAGACTGTGTCATTCTTTGTAAGCAGTTTGTTGTTCAAAACAAATCTTATACTGTGAAGTTTTTTCTCCTCCCTTAGTATGTTGCCATTCGGCAGCCTCGTACCAACCAGCAGTAAGGAACCAGCATGTAAGATCCAGCTCAAAATAACAAGCAAGTGTGGGCAGCGTACTTCTAAGGAACAACCAACTCTGCAGAAATGGGCAGCGTCCTCGGTGAACTGAGGTGTGGGGTGGTCAGTCTGCAGAAGTAACCCTACAATAATCAGGAAACGTTCTCTATCTTGTGCTCACCAATAATCCTCCAACAATACACATGTGCATACCGGCAGAAATCGCTGAGAAATACCACAATAACGAGCAAACCTGCGATGCCTACACCTCAAAGACAGCCTAGACAAAACTATGACAGTCACACAGAGAAACGGGTGTTGAGATATCCAAGGATGAGAAACATCTGAAGTCATGAAGGACACACTTAAAATGCTTTAAAGCAGCTTGAGAGCGCTGGAGCAATTATAAGAAACTGTGATGGCTAACGAACAGGCAGCTTATGTATTCTGTATATTGCTGGGCACAGCACTCAAACGTATCTTTCACGGCATTCTTGAGGAGAAGCCAACACAAATGCCACTCTGATTAATCAGGAAGCTACCCAGCAACAACATGAAAAGTTTGCACAACACCAGCAAGCACACAACCTACTCTGAAAGATATCTGGGTGAGGAAAGGTGCTCCTTTCATCAATACAAAAAACCCCTAAGGCTCCATGCTTGCGCAGATAATGAAGCCAAACATGTTTACACACCAGTGATCATTACATGCAGTGATTAGAGGAGATCTCGGGTTAATTTTCATCTCCGCTAGCTAACACAACGATGACCTGCTGCCCCACCTAACCTCTCCGGAGTGACAAGTCAGGTGCTTTCACAAATCGACGAGGTTGTCTTGTTCCTGGGGAAAACAAAGACTTTCTCAAGGTACGTGATTTAAAAGGTCACTGAACCCCATGCACTCAAACTGGTGTAATAGGACCAGCTGAGCTACAGCAGAAATTCCTTTTGCTGGAAGTAAATAGCACGCTGTTATCTCCCCAGGGGCCAGGCAATAACAGGAGGCATGTTCCCATTCACTCTGCCAGTGTGTGATATGCTAGTATTCTGCCTATAAATACGACAGCTTCCCTCCCCCCCCCGCTTTTTTCTTTTTTTAACAAGGCTGTGACAACTTCATCTCATCTGGGTACAACAAACATGCTTGAGTTGTGGCTACACAGCAGGGCTTTCTGTTGTGTGTGCGCGCGGCGGTGGTTTTTCCACCGCAGGACCATATGTTACCTACTGCGTGGCGTGGCTGCCTTGCCACCAGCACGTTAGGAGAAAACCAGGGCAGGGCTCTGTAGAGGCCGCATGGGGACAGAGTGCTTGGAGACATCAAGCGGCACCTGAACTGGAGACAGTGAGCTTTGGAGTGTACTACAGTACAGGGAGCTCGAGGAGAAAAAAAGTTATGAAGGCACTTGTAGGGGTCCAGAGGAAAGTTCCTTTTATAGTGAGAAATAATAAATGAGACCATGAGAAGAAGGCAATACTGGGCTCGGGATTCTGTCTTGGCTGTTGCCAGCTAACCACGCTTCGTGCATTTAAAACTGACCTGGTCATTAATTCGTTACAGACTTGTGCAATGCAAACAAGGCCAAGTCTCTTGGATAAAGATGTTTTCTCTTGCAAGCCAACTGGAAACGCTCAGCGTTTACTATTCACACAGAAATCTGCTCATCATATCTGTGACGCGGCATTCCTCTCGGCACTGCCCACTCCAGACACCTCCCAGATAATCAGACTGTAAGAACGACTTGGCTGCGTCAAACCAGAAGTCTACCTAATCTGCTGCTCTGTCTCTAGCAAGGGACAACAGTAGATGCTGAAGGAGGAAGATACAAAGCAGTTCTTCCATCTGATGATCCTTTCAATGCCGTATCCTCTAAAAACCCAACAATAAGCAATGTGGGCTTTCCTGAGTCAGTGGGTTGCATCTGGACTGTTGCACCTACATCACGCACAGCTCTGTTTTCCTGGTGTTTATCTAATGTCTTTTTTTAACTCATTTGGATCTAATTCTCTCAGGGAGAAAAACGGTAAAGTTATGGTAACTGGAGCTCTTTATGTTACAAAGGAGACGTGTAAAGAAGGAGTTAAAGCTAATGAATGGCTTTGGGAATGGATGGGACCTTTCTCAGAATAGAACAATAGGATGCTTTTATGAAACTGGGAAACAGAAAACACAAAACTATTTATAAAGAACACTCTTTTGTGTTACTCTGCATTAGCCTTCAGAACTTGTCGCCACAAGATAGTGCCCTGTGCTAGCTGCAGAGAGCTTGTCTGGTCTTTTAGGTGATGATAGTCAAGGTTACTCCTACACAGCTTATTGAATCAAGCAGGCCACAACTTCAGCCAGTTTTCAGTTGGATGACTGGAACTGAATTTCAATTCAACCAGGCTCAAAAAGAGGGAAACTGATGTCAGGAGCCTCTCTCTTGGTGAAGCAGCAAGTTAACAAGCAGGGGTAACATCACACACGAACGTTGACCATCTAGCTGCGCTTGTCAGTGTTGCTCCTTGCTGGACTTGGCTTTCCAGGAGAGGAAAGGAAGTATGCTTTCTTACCTGGGTTGCTGCTGGCTGACCGATGACCACCCATCCTGGACACTGCTGGTCACTGTGATGTGAGACGGAGACGTTGGAAGCCCACTGATCGAGGAAGCCTTTGGGAGTGTAAATGCCACAGTCTTTGATGCTGGTCATTTGCTCAAATTCCTCACATACTCCATCGCCATCGTGGAAATAGCATCTGCTGGGTTCATCTGCCAGGTGAAAGCAGAGAAGAGAAATCACAAAGGACTGGCTACATAGGTCTGCAATGTAGTTGGTTGTGGACCAAGGTCACTGAGAAGTGAAAGCATTGGTCACTTCTAAGCAATAGCAAGGTGATTTTAAGAAAGCCAAGCAACAAAAGTCAACTTTTGTATTGGGCAATCCTGCAAGATATTTCCAAACGTACGGGGTTTTCTACTTATTTTCATCTATCTTCATTTAAAGGGATGGAGACAGAAGAAAGCAGAGAGAGAAAATACATAGCGAGACAATGTGGGTGTTGGCATAATTCAGCTAACTTGGACAGAAAAGCACCAACAGAGGGTCTGGTCTACAACGTTTCCCCTTTTGTTTTTAAAAGATACCTGCAAAACAACAACAACAGCAGCAACTGTGAATTTAGGGATGGTGGAAACCACCAAGTTCACAGCCGTGGTGACCAAGAGCCAAACAGATCTGTTTATCCAAAGAGCAGATACAGCATACATAGTGCGAGGGTGAGCTCGCCACGTACACACACAGCTTCCACCAACGTGACTCAGATTCGACCTGAAAGGATCAAAAGCAGCAGAGACTTTATTATCCTTGTCCGTTTATTCTGTGGCTTCTCTAATGAGACTGCCAACAAAGATGCCAAATTTTTGAGGTTGTTTCTTTAACACTGGCCCATTAAAAACTGAACTGAGATCCATTTACTCTTTTCAAACAGGCTGCATAGCAATAATGACTTTCAGTCATTAGAGTACTCTGTGAAATGGAAACCTTTGACCTGTTGGTATCCTATTTTGTATTGTATTATCATTGCCAGTCCCCAGAGGTATCCAGTTCTGACAGCCTGTTGTATTTTTGTCTGGCAAATAAGCCTGCTGAAAAAACGGTAGGAAATTAGCCAGAGCCTCTAGCTGGACTGATGGAAACAATCCCCAAGGAGAGTCCTGTCAGTAGCATTGGACTATCTCAAGCTAGGTGTCAGAAAATCCAACGGCTGCTCAATTTTGAGCTACTTCCAAACTACTAAATCCTTTGTTTATTTTTCCTCCTAGTTTACACAGTGAAATACCATCATGAGCCAGAGAAAAATCAGTTTATTGCAATTCAATTATTTAATGACTTTCACTCCTTTTCTCCTCCCTACCTCCCAATCCCCGGTGCAAAATTCCAGGTCCTTAAGAGAGCATGAGTTTGAAAGAATGGAGAAGTCTATCAGGGAAGAATGTCATTACAGTTTCATTTCATCATGACCTCTGTGGCCAACTTGTGTATGTGAATAAGCGTGGGGAACTGTGTATTTGCCAGGCCAGTGCTCTGAGCTGGCGAAAAGGAGCCAGCATGAATCTGGAAGCCGTTCAGCTGTATGAGCGCAGCCCTGCCTCTAAGTGAATATTCCTGAGGTGGCCAAACTTCTTGACCCTACGTGTCACATCTTAAAATCTTCATATGGCTGGGAGCCACCAAATATATACCACACACCTCGAAGAGCTGGGAGGAGGAATGCTTGGGAGAGTGCTTCACAGACCAAAGATGACAATGGCTCCCTGGGGCGGCCCATTACTCCACAGTGGGAGGGGGGCTAGGGTAAATGTGCAGATGGGCCCTAAGGCAACACAGCAGTGCTGACCCCAAAGCCTCGCTGCCTTGCCTCCTCCCACGGCCGGATTGCCCAACAGCCCTGATGCCAGCAGGCCCTGCTGCTCCTCATCTGATACTGACCCAACTGGAACTGCGTGCTTGAGCTGCTCAGGAGCCGTACGTGCCCTGAGAGCGCCAGTTTGGACATCCCTTTAACATACCTTGTTTCTCTGTGGGGATTATTAATGCTACACTGGTGTGGCTCATTCACCCTGGGAGAGAAACGCTCTGGAAGTGAGCATCTAACTGTAACGGCTACAGAGACAAGCTCTGGGTTCCCTCACCTTGTCCTCTGCATCTCTTGTTCTGCTCCTCGCTCTGCAGAGATGTATCAAAGTGTAGGCCAGGTCTCTGCTGTGCCCCAGAACAGCAGGATAAAGCAAAGTGGCTCACCCACCTCAGAGCACCTCATCCCAGTTTGAGCCAGAGTCTCAGCAGAAATCTCTGAGAAATATTCAGCCCCGGAAAGACTGGGGTCAGCAATCAAAAATCCTCAAAAACTAATCCCAAACAATGAAAATATGTATTTTTGGAAAAATAGTTTCTTTGTCATTTTATGAAAAGGGGCTTGTTTCTGTAAAAATGAAGGGAAAAAAAAAAAAAAAAGAAAGGAAAATATCTACCACATTAAAAAGACCCGACCTTCAGCCTATAAACATACGCACAGATACACACTTACAGAGAAACACCGGCACCCAAGTGCATCCTGTGACACACCCACACCCAAACACACGTACTCTCTCCTTCCACATCCCTAGTGCGGCCACCCTACCGATGCAAACACACCCAGGAACTCACAGCCTAATTTCAGGCACGGGTGCTTCGGCAGCGTTTCCCTGGCTTTCCTGAAGCACTGACTGATTTTCACGACAGGCACTGAAGTCAGCACAACATTTATATAGCAGCATACTCCTGCACTGGCTCCAAACGTTCCTTCCTAATGCAATGATAAACGTAATGGGCTTCTGATAAGATCATGTGTTTGGGATAAAAGAATACTCAAGACCTACTCCAACCCAGTGACTTAATTCATACTCACATGGACAGGGAGGCAGATCTTGAATCGCTGTGATGCGTGTGATCCTAACAGAGGCTAATTTGTTCCTGATTACACTTAAGACCCCAATAAATCTGTCTGCTCAGAGTCTGCAAAACCCGAGGGAGGAACCGAACGGAGAGACTGAGATGTCTGAATTAAATGGAGACTGCCTAAATGATTAACAAAGTCCTACTGAACCGCACTGTCATGATCCCTTCCGCCGTGCTAGGCCTGGAGAGCCGCCGCACCCTGTCCTCCATCGCAGCACGGGTTTGCTGCCTGGATGACACCTTGCACAGGTGACACCGGCTCGCTTCTGTGTGCTTTGAAAGAATGATGAGGGAAAGCGGCTTTACAACCCTAGTTTTCTTTTAAGAAAGATCTCTAAGTCCTACTGCTGACATGCCATCCTGGAACGGGCAACACCGTGCTTTGAGGGGAGCCCTGCTGAGAAGACGGGAAGACTTTTCCTGCCCGTGAGCTTCCATCAGCACCATGGACTTCTCACTTCAAAGACAAATCTGATTTGAAGGAGAGATGAAGGAAGGGAATATGAAGGAAATCTGATTTGTCCTCAAGGGAAAATTACTTCAAAAAATTAAAAAGCAGCTGCCTGGAAATACAGCTTGAATCTAGAACAGTAAAATGTCTGCAGGCGTAGCACCTGGCAGCAGGAGACAGCGTCTCTGGGGGACTGACAACAGATGCTGAAGGATCCTGAGCTGAACTCGTGGAATGTGTACTCATTCAGGCAGCCCAAGCTCCTTTTCCATGACAAAGTTCTTACCAAAGGCACAAAAATGTTGGGGCCAAACCGGAGTCCCTCTCTTGCTCTTGGCTTTGGGAAAAGGAAGTCTCTGGTTCAGTGAAGATTTCCGTGACATCTGGGAATCCCTGAATGCTCCGTGGCAGCCATAAACCTGGAGAAGGAGGATTTGTTGAGGAAATAAATTGACAAGACCTGGCCTGCTTACTATTGCAGTTGGGCTTCAAGATTCAGAACGATCTTCAGGCTCTTGTGTGTTGCACCAGATGCAAACTCTACTTCTCCTTGCTTCTTAAGCTGTCCAAGCAGAGTTACAAAAGGCAGCCTTTTGTATTGAAATACAACCCCCCCCCTCGGGGTTCGGAAATGAAAGGATGCATAAGGTAAGGCAGAGGATTTACCGAGCACCTGGGAAGCACTGGCCAGAGCAGGTCTGGATGAGCAGGGAACTCCCCGTCACCGTCACCTGCTCAAAGCACAGCTAGAAAGTCACCAGTGAAACGACTGAAATCTGGTAGAGATCAGGAAGCAGACATGCAGGATATACCCTTATCTGTGATAGGCAGCCTTCCACTCGTTAAGAACAAAAAACACAAAGAGATAAAGACATCCAACTCGTAGCAGAGGGCACATCCTCCAACCAGGCTTTTCATGTCCAAGCCGCATGGTCAAAGTGCTGGGGACAGACACTCGGGGCGGCTTCCTGTTTTCAGCCGAACGCAGTGATTGGCATCTGCAGAGTCTTCTTTTGTGCAATAACTACTATTTTTTTTAAAAGGCCAACAAAAAAAAAAAAAAAAAAAAGTATTTTTAAGATCAGCTGTTTACTTAGGGATGTTTCCAACTATAACAAGCCTCATGCCACATAACTATTCATCCGAGGAAAAAAAAAAAAAGAAGAAAAAAAATTGGGGATAAAAATGTAGAAGCATTGTCTCAGAGTAACAAACTCTTGGAACAGAGCGAGCTTTGCATTTTAACCCCTGAAAGGTCTGTCCAGAGGCGCACAGGCCTTTCTGGACACAGCAAGGCCAAATCATAGCCTCACCGAAGTCAGCAACTTCTGCAGAAGCATGATTTTACCACCGCGTCACTTCATCAGCATCTCCAGCCCTGGTGTTTATGTTCACAGATGAGAAGAAACGCATCCAGAGGTTTCTATCACAAAAGGAGAAATAATTCCACTGCAGATCACATGGACCCAGCGGCTGAGCCATCGCAGAACCTGCTCCGTTTATTTCTACGGGAGTTTCACCTTTGGCTTCAATGGGAAGAAAGTGAATTACATGGCCTGCTTCCAGGATATCTGCTAATCTCTTCTTTAATATTGAAGAAGCCAGAGACAGAGATATTTCCTGCTACAGTAAAATATTCAAGAGTTATTTTCCTTCCTGGATATTCGGATTTGAAAAGAGGAAAACCATTACACAGAGCTTGGGCAGACCTTTCCGAATAAAGTTGCCTATCAATAAATGGTGACATTTTCCTTCAATGAAATAAAGCAGACACCTTGGAAACGAAGGCAAGGCGGGTGTTGCAATCCGCTGCAGAACATCCAGGGGCCTCGCAGGAGGCTTTTTTCCGTACAATATGACAATCGCGTCTGAGCATCTCTCGAACCGAGCAGGGGGGCATAATGCATCTGCAGAGCGCGGCTCCCTGGTTTTTCAGCGGCTTCGTGGAAATACATTCCTGGGCTCATTCTTTGTCTGGTGTGACTCGGCTCATCGGTATGATATAGCGGTCAGAGCACAATAATTATGCAATTGATCTGCGTGCTGCAGACAGATATAATTACAGCTCCCTCGCAGAGCCTGGCATTGAAATTTGATATTTCACCTCCAAGAACACGAGCCTTTGTCACTTGAGCGAAAGGATATTTTCCATCCCTGGCAGTGGTAGTAAGACCTTATCTGCTCTGTGGCTAGCCAACAGGAGCCAATGTGGCTTTCCTCCAACCCTGGGCAAGCAGGAATGTTATGAAAGCACTACAATATGCAGCCTCTTCCCACCTGATCTTGTTTCCTTTCTTGGGTGCTTGGATAAATCAGAAAAGCGGTGCTGAGAATATTTCAGTATTTCCTCAGACTTACACAGATTTATTAGTTAAACTTGGAGACTGTTGGACCAAAAGTCTTGAGGCTTCTGTCACACAAAGCAGCAACCGCTATGACCAGGGGAAGGCTGGCCAGCCTGGCCTTTCTCGACATCTGACCCACTGGCTTCAGAGTCTGGGAAGGAGCCAAAGAGAAAAAATTCCAGCGGTGCCACTCACCACAGCAAACAAACTGCTTGTCTGTGTGTGTGGCTGGACGTTATTGCAAAGCAAGATCTTGTGCTCAGCATCAACCTCTGAGCAAGCAAGTTGCTGTTGAGTCATGGAGGATGCTCTGAGGGAAGCATGACCAGCCGTGGAAGCCTCTCTGATCCACAGAGACTAAAGCGTGAGAGGTGCAATGAGCAAAGGAGTAATCCTTCTGTTGGGCTCTCACTGTAGCTGTGTCCTAAAAACCAAAGCTGGATGGAGCTGGGCTGGAGTCACTGACTTAGGGAAAACTGCTGGCAAGTACCACTCCTGCCCACATTCTCCCCCACAAAAAAAGCATCTGTCCTTTGCATTCTGCTGCCCGAGATGCCAGCTCTCTCTTCTCTGCGGCTCAGCTGGCCCTGCTAAGATTGTGCTATTAACGATGACAGTCTGAAAATCACTTTAAAAGACTTTACAACGATGCTGTTATTACTAACTCACCAAATGACTGTTTAGACATTTTAGAACACGCAG
This sequence comes from Tetrax tetrax, assembly GCA_009806455.1. NCBI lineage: Eukaryota > Metazoa > Chordata > Aves > Otidiformes > Otididae > Tetrax > Tetrax tetrax. Next base: position 122,920 of record WHYT01017184.1, on the reverse strand, counting down.
CCACACTACCACGAGCTGCAGGAAACAGTCAGCTTCAAAGTATTTGCCTTAAGCTGAAGAACTCATACAAATATCACGTGAACAGCCCCGGTCAGTAAATTCATTGCCATTTGCTATGAAATTCTGCTATAGATCCTCAGCTTCTTTATCGACAGCAATACTCTTTCCCAAGCTCCTTGGTCGATGCTTTAGTCTTATTGATGCCCTGGGAGATGCTGAGTTTCTCTTGCAAGGTGGCTCGGGTCCTCCCATGCTGTTGTTCTACTGAAAGCCCTCGGAGGGGTCAGCCAAGGCCTATTTAGTGTTCGTGAAAGAAGGCAAAATCACCATTAGCTGCTGCGTGGGGCCGCGGTTTCAGCAGGCAAAGCCATGTTCCTGCGTAGGGGTCCGAGGAAGGGAGGGGGAGAGGATGGGAGCGAGGCGCGCTCTCAAAGCATGCCCACAATGAATATGGATGGTCATTCATCAATTTATGTTAAGCACATTACTTCTCTGTCAGAAAGGGGAAAAAAGGAAAAAAAGAAAGAAAGGAAAGAAAAGACATATAAAATTAGGTTTGTGTCACTCATTTAACACTGCAATTTCCCTAGAGGATTATGCACCAAACAGAGATAGCAAGCTCATGAATATTAATCCTTTCCCTGAATGCAACGCTGCCCACCAAACAATAAGATTAGGGGAAAGTGCTATGCTTAATTTATGGATAATGGGAGAGGTAAAGGATAGAGCTCCCACAAAGGTAAGGCTCACAGCTGGAGGGAGAGGCCGCTGAGGAGGAAAGGGCCAGATCCAGATCTGTGAAGTAGCAAAGAAACCATATGAGGCCAAGCAGGAGCGAAATAAAAGGTGTCTAAGGATCATTGTCAAATTAAAATTGTACAACCACTGGCAACTAATGCTTCAAGCATGCCAGAAATTGGAGGTAAATTCAAGAGCTAGGTGTATTTATTTTCTCTTTTCTTCTCCTCTGCACCTTTTCTTTGTGCTTTACATCCCCAAGGCCCTGATCCAACAAACCCCGGAGATGCGTCTCTAACCTGAAACATTCCAGTTCCGCGGTGGGACTGCTCACGCGTGGAAGTCAGCGGAAGCGCTGCCCCGTTTTGCTGTAGAAGGGCTTTAGCAAAGAGTCCCTTCTAAGCAAAGGAGATAAAGTGTGGCAGTAATAACATCAATAAGATGTGACTGAAACTGCACCTTAAATTACCAGGCAAATTTAAGGGGAGATAGAAGTCCTGAAGCTCCTTCCCACCTGTATTTCAATGTGTCTATCAGCCTTTACTCATCTCTTTTCATATTACTTTCTCCTGCCCCCCCCCCCTTCTTTTTTATTGATCTCTGCATCTTTTTTATTATGTCCTCCTCTTTCTTCAGCACTGGCGAGCTGAATCAATGCACAATGCACATCCCACCCAACAAAAGGAATGCAAATGAAAGCCGCGCTCTTTTTCAACATCCGCACATATATCTAGATGCGTGCGTACAACGTCGGTGTGTGGGAGAGCGCACACCAAGGACGAGGTGCTCAGCTGCTTGTTAGACCCTCATTTCTCAACGGTCCGCTGGGAACGGATCAAGCGCTAAAAAGCTCTGGGTTCCCACAACTGCAAATCATAACTCTGACAACTGGGGCCTGTTTTCCACAGGACACGTCGGCTTGAACTTGGCCGAGATCCGGGGTAATCGCCAAAATCAGTTATCCCGGGAGTAATCAAGAGCAAGGTGAAAGAAAATCAGCCAAGAGGTAGGAGAAGGGTGCACCAGTTACAGCGGACGCGGCTTCGGTTTGCTTGCCTCCCACAAATCCAACGGCAAAGTGAAACTTGCCCCGCAGGACCAAATTCTGCGGGGAGGAGATAAAATATGCAAAATCTGCTCCACAAAGGGGGGAAAAAAAAAAAAAAAGGTAGAGATGATAAATTTCAGGATGGGGAAGGCTGAGCATACCGCAGAACTTTAAAAGGAAGCTCTGCCAGATGCTTCCATTAATTAATTAATTAATCTCACTGTCGCTCTTCAGCATGTTGCAGGAAGAAAACGCTATTAATCTTCTCTGTTTTCTGCTGCTCGGCTTTGTCTTCAGAGAAGGCCAGGACAGCCTGACAGTAAGACCACACAGTTTTCTTCCCTGCC
>WHYT01017184.1:94005-105031 GCA_009806455.1 Tetrax tetrax | reverse complement strand
TCTCTGGTGAGGATGTGAGCAACTTCCTGCATAGCTGGTGTGGCTACAACTCAGCAGGTGGAGGAAAAAAAGAGAACAGGAATCTCCGAAACTCTTTGTATTAAATCTGGAAGAGCCAGACTGTGATCCCAGCATGGGAACAAGGCATAAAGCCTGGTGTTGGGCTATTCCAAGTGCCAGCACTCGAAGAAGAGCAGACAACGGCGAGCAGGTGGTGCTGGGGACAGAGTCCTGCCTTGCGCCAGCCCGCATGGTTGCAGCGGTGCATGGGGAGACGAGTGCGAACCAGATGAGAAAGGGGCTGCCACAGCTGCAAGTGGAGCCGCAACCAACCAAGCTGTGACACAGTCTGGTTCCTGCTCGCTCCTGAGGCAGCTCAGCTATTGTTTGACGCTTGCTGCAAAGCCACAAGTGATGTCTGAGGAATGTGCAAACATAACAGTAGGAGAAAAGTTATGGAAAGCAAAATTAATCTGTCTTTCTCCACCTCTCTCTCCAAGACGGCCCTGGATTCATATGTCGTTTGATTGCTCTCTTTCATTTCCCTGTCTGTTTGGCCTCATCCCGCAAATACTTGCTGCCAGGTATATCATTTGACACAGTTCCCCTACGTGATTGCTGGTCAACATTATTTCAAGAAAATAATACTGGCTTGTTGCTACTTTCATCATTTAAATAATTAAATTGTCTGATGGCAGGAAGCTTTGAAGCGGGTGGTCTTTAGGGCCAACACAGTAAAAGAATAAACCCAAACATAGTTGTGAATGATTATTTTACATTTTCAGTGATCTGGTATTGGTAGCCGGTGAGAGGCAGGAGCTGACTGAGAAAAAGCAATTCCCAGCACTCCCTCAGAGGCCAAATCCATCACCTCCAAATGCATCCCAGCTCCAGCGGCTGGTCAAACAAGGGGTTGCACCAGGAGCCTGGCCCACCACGTGGCAGGGGTTCTACCTGTCCACCAGCTGCCAGGCACACGGGAATTCACCTGCAATGGCAGCATCAAAGGCTGCATGAATCTTCCCAGCACTTACTGCAGCTCCGTACAGGAAATGTCATACACATGTATAAAGATACGGATACACGGACAAACAGCATAAACAGCATGCAGCGTACTTTCATATCGATCCTGCTGTCTGGCCTCTATTATCTGTATCTCTGTCTGTATCTACTGGTGCCAGGATAGCAGGGCCTAAGTTCCAATTAAATGTCATCATCCTGGTAATCATCAAGCACATGAGTCATTATCTACAGACGAGAGCCGGCCTAAACTAAGGAGACATCAGAGGTCATCAATTCCTTTCCAGTCTCTGGCTGAGAAGATGTGCTCGGATTTATCTGTTTGCTCACTCCAGACTTACATTTGGATAATCCCATCTCCACAGTATCCACTTCCAGAGATATACACAAGCGAGGGGGAAGGCTCGCTCTCCTCCATCCCAGAAACAATGACGACCTGGTACGTGTAAGTGGTGCTATCACTCAGTTCCCTGCAAGACAAAAGGAAACATTAAGCGATTGGTACAACAAAGCAGTAGCAAAGGGCTTAGCAAAGGGCAGAGAAGGAGGTACTGAACCGGAGGTTGGCTGCCAAAAAAGCAAGTTTTAGTTCAATCAGGCCCTTGGAATATTCCTACCTCATTTTGACGGGATTAATTTTTGGTTGGCTATCATCTTCTTACGAGCACAAGCAGCGCTACCTATGTCCACGCTTGATTTATGCACAGCTCTGGAACAGGCGCAACCCTTGACTATTTGACAGCCAAACTGCTGGCTGACGAAAACCAGGCAGTTTGGCGTGCTGCTGCTCACATCCACACCCACCACGGAGACGGCACTGCGCTGACGCCACGGCAGCGCATCCATCCTCCCCACGTGCCGTGGGACACGGTAACACCACTACCGCCAGTACCGCAGCGTTTGAGAAACCGGCCCCGTGCTCCACTGCGTGCAGCCTCCCAACACTTCTGCAAGGCAGGGACTGAGTTACCTGCAAGTACGCGGCACAGTGCATTTAAGGGACTTAAAATAACCTCGATGACTTCCTCAACAGCCCTGAGCTCAATCCACCTGCAGCTGGAGCCAGCGGGAATTTGTCTGTTGATTTAAAGCAGAATTGGACTGGGGATGTTTCAGTGATAGATAAATAAACTATCCACGTCGCATACGGGTGTTAAAACAGTAGAGTGAAAAAGAAAGTTTCTTCCTCTCCAGGAGAGCGTGAAAAAATAAGATCCACAGCACTGGAGCACAGTATTAGCATTGAAATATTCACAGAAAAAATTAACAAACTGTTACATATTTATGCAAAGCCCTAATTACCTAAATCCCATGTATCTGTAAACGAGGAATAATTTTTATATGCATACAGAAATAATATAAGCCTAATATAAACATTTAGCTCTTTTACAATGTCTATTTCGCTATCAGAACTTGAAACGTTCCACAAAGAACCTCATTACCATTATCCTCGCTGCCGATTTGTAAAGCCACGAAGCCGCGAAGGCAAAATGATTTGCTCAAAGTCATCAACCAGGCTAATTGCAGAGCCCAACTCCTTCCTAACCCACACCAGTCCCCTACTTCCTCCGCTCGTATTGCCCCAGTTACTGACAGTAACACGCTCGTCTTTGAGTCACAGGAACCTGGTCGCAAAGCACGTATGAAGCGTGTGCTCCAGAGAGATGTACCTCTGCACAGAGCAACGAAGCCGTTGAGATGGACATCAATGGTCTGCAGCTACTGAAATCTTCAAGTTCATGAAATAAGGATCTCCTTACAACATCCGTTAAATTAACAAGCATGACTTAAACTCCAGTATCACACATCACATTTTACAACACTGCTTCTCACGGATGCTATACCTGCAAAATATCTGTCACTGAAAGAACGGCACGCGGACAGCACTGAGATGGATCTCTGTTACCACACCTGAAACGCGGAGTGCAGCTCAGTGGAAAGAGAACACAACACAACCGGCTTTCTCACTGCTTCTTCACCTGATTCCTGTCAGCAACAGTCTGCATCCTCCACCAGCTAAATTTGAGGATTCAAGCAGAATCACAGAATCAACAGTTTGGGTTGGAAGGGACCTTCAAAGCCCACCCAGTCCAACTCCCCTGCCAGGAGCAGGGACATCTCCAACCAGATCAGGTTGCTCAGAGCCCCGGCCAACCTGGCCTTGACTATTTAGGCCAAACATTCAAGGTAGCACAAACACTATCTTAATCACCTACAGACTGCGGACACATCTACCCAGATATCAGTATGAGTGCTTTATCCAATCGAAGTAAAAAAAAAATCATGCGTCTGCTCTTGGGACCTGTTTAAAACAACTGTTTTTTTTTTTTAAAAAAAAAAAAAAAAGGAAATAACTTAAGTGGCCAAACCCACACTGATGTACAATACTGAGAGTTTCCTCTAGACTTCACTCCAGGATAAATCCACTTGTTAAGACAGGAAGTTTCTGATATATACTGATGAAATCAAAGCACAGGCAAGCTTTGATTATTCAAGAGCAGTTATTTCTCAAGTTCTTTCTTCAAAAGCATTTGTAAAATATTTAAGATTAACAAGTACACTTGCAGAAATGTGGATTTTGTCTCTGGGGATCTGCAAACCACAAAAAAAGGTTCAATTCTTAGAAGACTGTTAACAAATGAACACTTTGGGCGGCTGCAACAGCTACAAAATAAATAAATACATGCGGCTTCCTGATGCGCTGAGGTCACACACGCGGGTGCAAAACAGTGGTTTTCAGATTTGGATTTTTCCTGTGATTTCCACCTATACCCATCGGTGACGGGCAGGAGTTGGGCTGGCAGCAGAAAGTGCGCGTGTTTCAGTACGCGGGAGTGTTTGTGTATGCTTGTGAGTATGGGTAAGCAAGGGAAAACAGGAAAAGCTCACATTTGTTTACGCACGAACATAAGGAGGACATGGACCATGGAGAGAGTCCAGAGGAGGCCACGCAGATGCTGAGCGGGCTGGAGCAGCTCTGCTGTGAGGCCAGGCTGGGAGAGCTGGGGCTGTTCAGCCTGGAGAAGAGGAGGCTGCGGGGAGAGCTGAGAGCGGCTCCCAGTGCCCAAAGGGGGCTGCAGGGAAGGTGGGGAGAGACTCTTCAGCAGGGCCTGCTGTGACAGGACAGGGGGTGATGGTTTCAAAATAGAGGGAGGTAGATTCAGATTAGATATTAGGAAAAAAAAAAAAATTACAATGAGAGCTGTAGAACACTGTCCCAGGTTGCCCAGAGAGGTGGTGGATGCCCCATCCCTGGAAACATTCCAGGCCAGGTTGGCTCTGGAGCAACCTGATCTGGTTGGAGATGTCCCTGCTTCTGGCAGGGGAGTGGGACTGGATGGGTTTGAAAGGTGCCTTCCCACTCTAAGCATTCTATGATTCTATGGGGAGAAGACCCTGTGGAGGTTAGAGAGGAGTGACTGCTGCCATGGTGGCAGTGGGCTCTGGTCTAACCCTGTCACCTGTGACACTCTGGCATGGGGAGATTGCCAACTGCAGCCTGCTGCTCAGCAATGGAAAGCTCTTGGACAAATTATGTGTTGTGACAGGTAAATGATCCTCAAAGTTTAATGACAGCAAAAAAAACCCCAGGCCATTTCTTTTCCAGAAGAAGGTGGTGAACAAAATACCTGACTCCTTAGACATTTAGGCATCTGCACAGCCTGGCATGCCTCACTTCTACACAGCTCAGGTACAAACCAGCTATTAAGTTATTTATGTTCATGAGCCATGAACGTAACATCCTTGTCTTAGGTTAAAATACAGAGAAAGAGAAGACAAATACCTACAGACATATGGTCCCCGTAAAGCAATGGCAGCGGGGAGCCAGATCTCCAGACCCACACCGCAGTCACAGGGCCAGTCCTCCCCATCCTCATCCCAGCTCCCTTTTTGGACAGCCCAGTTGAGAGCAACCTCGAGCTTCACGACCTTCCCCACACAGGGGATAGTGGAGAAATCCCAGGCTGTCCCACCCAGGCACCAAAACAACAGTCATGCCCAGAGGAGATCAGAAAAGGGAGTCCATGTGCTCCAAAGATGCCCTCCAGCATCGCACAATCATAGCAGGAGATGTGCTTGGAGCACCAGAAAGCCACCTTAGAAACTCAAAACTCAAGCTGCCGCGCTTTCAGCTCACCTTGGCCTGATGCAACTAGTGGCAAAAAGCTGACTGAGCTGGATGTGGCATTTCACATCTCAACAACTGCAACCGGAGAGACTTACATCCTCCTGAACTGTTAAATACATCATATCGGCAGCAACCGGAGTTTTAGCATTCCTTCACAATATCCACATTTCGGAAAAATATAGCTGCTGAAGGGATGATACGTGCAATGCTTTGGGCAGTAACCCAGTACCACAGTGAGAGAGGGAGGAAGGAATGCAGGAACGAAGGGGAAAAGAAAAAAAAAAAAAGAAGAAAAAAGAATTTATTTTCTCCTATATAGTTATAGGGCACCAAGGTCGATACTACAAACTGTATCTGGAGACGTCAGCAAGACAAGCTCTGCTCCAAGTGGCGACAAAAGTGTGATTTTTGACCATTTATTTTCTCTGCCGCCTTCCCTCAGAGCCGATAGCACGCCAACAGCGATAATGCGCTCTTTCCATTCTGCTGTCAGGAAGATCCGACGCTTCGTGGCTTCGTACGATGCTACTTAAGAAAGTGAGCCAGAAGAACATCTTTAACGTGAAGGATGTGAGCAAACACTCTTTTCAATTTATATCTATGGTCTTTTAATGACCTTTTCCAGAACGGAGTAAGTCGCATTGATCGCTGCAGCTTCCGCCCGTGGGGAGGAGGTCTTATTAAAAAGCAATGACTCAAGCCTTCTGCTCAGAGGGGGAATTAGGACGTGCCGTGTGAAATACCACCAGGGCAACTTTCCTGTCTGCTGTGGCGAGCGACAGACCCAGGGTCAGAAATATAAACCCCTCTAATTCTTTTCCTGTTTTTACTGGGGAGGCTGGGCAGTCAAGTTAATCTTGCCGTGTCCCCCAGGCAAGGGACCTCTGCTTTGAGTTTGGGTGTTCTTCTAAAACTTCTGGGAAAAATTACACCTCTGGGAAGTACTCTTCTACAGACCAAGGTGGGTTTAAAGGATCACTGAATTAACAGAAGCAGCACGCGTGGCCTTGAGTGCCAGCAGAGCTGCAGGGGCTGACACAGCCCCAACCCTCCTCTCCCTACTACAACGGCAGATGTGTTTTTGCCACTACAAATAACAGCAGGGATGGGTTTTACACAGCAAAGACTTGTTTCCAACAAAACTGAAAATATCCTTAAGGCTGATCTCAGCCTCTGCCCTATGAAAACGTAAATGGCCAGACAGCAATGAAAGCTGACAGTGCTCCTGGTAATTAAGGACAAGATGACAAGGTCTTAGACATCCCCAATTAAATTATTGCTGTCAGAGGCAGTGTCACGTGAAACAGGCGAATTCTGCACCTCAAGTGTCCTCATGAAGGACCTATCTTTCTTTGACCTTAAACAGCCACCAAACTCTTGAGCCAAAAGACGACGTTTCCTGGGCAGCTCTCCGCAGCCCAGAATGAGCCGTGTCTGCCAGCGACGTCCCTGTTTCCCTCAAACACCATTGCCTTTGCTCTTCTTCCCCAGTGAGGAAGCCTTGCTGAGCAGATTTCACAGGAAATCTGCTGGCAGATTTCACAGGAAATCTGCTGGCAGCAAACAGCAGTGACCCCACACACTCACTCGTTGAAACGCTTTGGATTGGCTGCTCAGGGTGGACTGAACACAACAACACAGAGAAGAGCGGAAGGTCTATGCCATCTCCTGTCCCATCCTCGTCACCCCGGAGCTGTCCAGTCCATTCCCCGCAGGCCGCTCACAGCCACCGAAAACCCCGATGATATTTACAGGGGTCCTGAAATACCCCAAATATCCACTAACCCAGTGGAGAAGCACTGCACCGCTGAGACATGCCCAGAGCCTCCCAGCCCTGGGCACTGAACTGAGGCTCAACGTTTCTAGATCGGAGAAGCTAACGCCGCTCTCCTCATTGCACTGGATTTCCCCTCTCAGCAATGCCACAGCCATGTCTGCAGGCTCCCCCATCCTCAGGTGCTTCAAAAGCAACTGATAAAGAGTAACCCAGGGGCTGAGGTCGCTTCAGGACAACCCACCTCCCATCCTTTTTCCTGCATTGCCATTGACTGCACAAACATTACCATGTTCTTCTTTTATCTCTTCCCTCGCACACGCTCCCCCTTGTCTTGCCTTTCCTTCTTTTAATAAAAATGGCATGAGAAGCACGGCAGAAAATAATGAAGAGAATTCCTGCCTGGCTCTGCAGTCAGGAGAGAGGAGGGATGGGATGCTGTAAACAAAATAAGGACGTCTAAAATCCCGAGCTCTTGTGTCGGGCTGTTTTCTCAGCTGCGGTCTGATCTCTCGCTGTTTGGATAAGTCCAGCAACATGGCAGGTGCAAAGGCCTCAAAACAAGTCTCCTGCCCCGCTCCCAGACACCGACCTGACTCAGAAGACATAAATGCCGAGGAAGCAGCCTCGGAGAGGCTTTCTCTCTACCCACGATAAGACAGGTCCAACAGGGTGATGGGTTTGCTCTGTGCCCTCTGGCATTTTTATGATTTATTTGTTTACAAGCAAATCAAACCAGGATGGTTGAAGCACTGAATGAACACTCAATGGGCTGGATGGGACATTGGGTTTCTGCTCCCAAACCCAGCTTAGATCTGAATGGGGTATTTCTGAGGAAGAACAACAGAGCAGCCAACGACCTGAACAGACAGTCTCAGCTGAATAATTGACAGGGTACGTTCTTTACCATGAGGTTCTGCTCTCTGAAGCTCAGAGCCTAACCACTCAAAGCAGTGCCATCAAGACTATCCCCAAACTTAACTCCTGCTCCTGACTGTATCAGGAAGGCATTTCTACTAACACCTAAACCAACCACCTTGCCCACTTCTGCCTACCAAGGAGAGCCTATGCATTTGAGATTGAAGTCAAAGGTCAAGGGATCCAGCCTATTAGGAAAAGGAAACCATCCTTTGCTCCATGGAATACTTCTACAAACCAGTCACCACCACGTCTCATAATTACATAAAATCTAAATTAGCCTGCAGCTCTGCTCTTGCTTGAGCTGGTGCAAATCTCAAGTAACTTCAGAACTCAGAGAAATACTCCAGGTTTAAGCCACTGCCACTCAGCTGCTCGTCTGTTCCTCTGAGTTGCAAACGCTTGCCCTTGCTGCTCAGACCAGCTCCTTGCCCGCACAAGGTGCCCTGGCTGTAGCATCTCTGCCCTGAAATCCAGACCTTCTTTAGGACTTTAAGCACCCTGAACACTCTCTTCTGTCCTTCATGCAAGCATCATATGTTTTTGAAGCAGCAAAGATACAGATATATATGCAACTAATTAAATCCAGCAGACTTTGATATAATCATCCAAGTATTTGCCCTGGTACCAATTTAACATACAGTAGCACGTTTAACCAAAAACAAAGTTTGCAGCCAAGGCCTTAAAGATATTTCTTTTTTTTTTTTTTCCTAAAAGAAAAAAAAAATAAATGTCAACAGACAATTTTCTACTTCCATGTTTAAACAACAAGAACAACAGAAAATGTGAATGTTTAAGGTGGATGATAAAGACGGAAGATTTAAATGAGATTTGGTTACAAATCCTGGGATAAAGTAAATCCTGGAGGCCCAGGGCCTCCCGTGGGTGTTCGCACTAGACAGGCAATTTCACAGCGGCACACAGGTTAAGCGTCGCAGCACCTGGTTGCTATTAGAAGCAGAGAAGGAGGGAGAAAATCTGTTGTGTTTGCTTCTTCACCGCTGCGATCAGACCCGAAGCGGAGACGGGAGCGCTTCTCAACACGAAGCTCAGACGCGGGCACCGCAGGAGGGACGGCTGTTACGGTTTGATCGAGGAAGGAAACATCTGGGACGTGAAATGCAGAAAGGCCAATTTCCAACCAGGGGAAGCCAGCACTTCTCTGTTGATTTCAAGGGAATGGTGCCAGTATCCACCACCCGAGGACAGTGCTCTGGCATACCGGCACGGCAGGGAGAAAACAATAACACCACCGGCAGGCAGGTTGGGACACGTTAACTGCTTTAAACGCCATCATCATCACTGGCAAACCCTTGCCTGTTGCGCCGTGCCTCTCGATGAGCACTGCCTGATTGCTCACACCGTTAACGACATCCCGGTTGTGCCGTGGCTCCTCCCTGCAGGACCGCCAGCGGTCTGTGTGGGCTCTGGCGGGGTCTGGTACCCCAACAATCACCCCTCAACTCTTGGATGTTGATTGTTCATCGCCGAGGCTGGGAGCATTTCAGCTGCCACCCTCAGCCCTGTGCCAGTTTGACAGGTTGGGCTCTCCCTGTGGGCAGAACTCTTCCTAATTTAGGGTCATCCACTTGGCAGAATAACGTTCTTCAGCTTCTCTGAATCCAGACCCAACCTCTAGGATTTCCTTTCAACAGACCTGAGCCAAGACCCAATTTTCAGAACTTAATACCCTCCCATTTCCGTGTAATCCCACCAAAATGGTAAACAGAGCCACGGGAGCAGACGCTTGCAGTGTGGAAGCCGGTGGAAGTTATTATGTGCATTTGCAGTAGGGCTCAGATTGGGCCCCAAGTGAACACAGATGTTTGCAGTTTCCTCTGGTTTCACCTCTACCATCCCTCCTCGGCAAAACTCCGCTTTGGAGGGTGAGGGCGTGGGGGCTGTGGCACTGCCGGGGTGCTGCTCCCTGGGAGGAGGGAGGGAGCCTGCACGTACTCGTGCATCTGCGTGAGACAGACCTATGTGCTCTCACGCACGCTGCACGGCAGAGCACGGAGAGATGGGCGAGGAGATGAGGTGACTATTCCAAAGGAACATTTTGTCATTTCCCTCCTTAGGGGGTCTGTGTTTTGCCTTAAGCCGCTTCAGATTATGAGAAATCCTACTAGCTGGTCTCCAGTGGGATCCTTAATGGTTTAATAACTGAACATTACTGAACATATTTCCACTAGCCTCTTTCTAAAATCCCATCATGAGCTAATTTCCTCTATTGTCATTACATCTGCAACTGGTCTTACATTAAAAAAAAATAATAATCGGTACCACTGTGAATAAATGATCTGGTTTAGTGCACTGAGCTCTCAGGGCCAATATTTTTAGTAGTGGCTGATCATTTGGGGTGTCCAATTCCAGACATCCTCTCTGGGGTCCAGCTGGCAGAGAAGAATGAGCTTTATTTCCACCTTGCCCCTCCCATCACAAAAAGCTCCGGGAAAACGCTGGAACTGGAGCATCAGCACGGAGATGTCCACTGGCACCATACAGTTAAGAAGAGCCTAGCCAGAAAGACCAAGATCAAGTTTGAGTGACGCAACCACAGGACGGGGGCTTTGTGCCCGCAGCATGCTCAACATGTTGCGTGCCACGCAACGATACGCTTAAAAGGCTTCTGTCTCGTCTGTTCCTGTATCCAACAAGGTATTAAGGCCAGCACAGGTATTTTAGTCGTACTGCAGCGTTGTTTTCAAACCCACGCCTGTTTGAGTATATCTCCAAATCTAACCGAGACTTGGAATTTATTTCCTAGGAAAATATATTAAAGTCAAATGCCCAGGAAATGATCAGGCCAATAGTTCAGCACAAGTACTGAAAAAAAGCTGTACTGGCTGACACTGCTGATAAAATGGTAGGTAACACATTTCTGCTTCTTCTGCGGTATTTGAGGCTCACTCCAAGGTTTACAAGAGAGTTATTTTTAAATTGTTGCATAACACATGTCTGTCCAATATTTCTTTCCTCAATCAAGCAAAGAAAATGCATTTGTTATTCCTGGGAGATTTCTGGAGCTTCTTATCTTATTTAGAGCCCAAAATAAAGATGCACACAAGAAGGCAAACATCAGAGAGAAATTATTATCCATGAGATAATGCACAGCCTAATTTACCACATATCTGAGACCATTTCACCTGCAATAAATTATTTTGCCCAGCAGGAAAAGTCCTGTT
>WHYT01017184.1:57158-93985 GCA_009806455.1 Tetrax tetrax | reverse complement strand
TTTTTTTTTTTTTTTTTTTTTTTTTTTTTTTTTTGCCTGCAGCTGAAAACTCTGCTACTACTTCTAGGTCGTGAGTTTAAATTCCACCCTGGCTGGGAGTGATTAAATATATCAATTTCTAATAGGATCTATTTGGTTAATACTAGGACAGCCATTAATGTTCACTTTTTTGGGGACACTTGCATACGACTAAGTTGTAGTCTATGGGTCTGATCTCTCTACAGCCTCTCTGTAACGCCAGGAGGTACATTGGAGACGAGAACCCACGTAGCAGCAGTCCTTGGGGTGGTCCTGGCTGGAGCAGAGCTGATCCTGAAGCAAAATGTCATTCCCCAAACGGGGCAGTCCCTCTTGCCTGGCTTTCCCCATGCTCTCCAGTCATTTCTTTGAGAGAGGCAGTTGGAGATAATTCAGAGCAATCCCACCCTTCAAAGATAAACCCAGGCTGAAGAATTCCTCTGGGCTGCCCCGTCTCAGGATCACAAACCCACAAAGACGTGAACCCGCCCGTACTACCTTATTCTTGCATCATGCGCAGCCGAGCCAGAACAGGAGCTATGGATTTTGTCCAGTGCCAGCTACAGTTACAGCGTTACGTAAGAAACCGCAACAGCGAAGAGTCACAAATCCATCACTACAGCTGGCACCAAACGGCATCTTTGCAAAAGCTGAGCAGAAAAGCTGCCTCCTGAACGGGCATAGGCCATCGTATATTGTTCTTTCTCTTCTCCAGGGCAGGGTTGAGACAATTTGGCAGAGGGTAAGGGGAAAAAAATTGCTCTGCCTGCGCTCTGTGTGGGGTCAGGAAGCAGGTTTTAGTCTTTTGCAAAGATAACCTGGCACCTTTAATGAAGAAAGCAAGAAAGAAGGAAAGCCATCAGGATGTGGCTTCCAGCTGTCAAGTCACATCAGCCCAGTGGAGATGTACAGCCCCTGAGAGCAGCGGCGCTGCGAGCCTCTAACATCTAATTGTGAGCTCTCTAAAAGAAGTCACCTGGCGTGTTTCTTCTGTAAAACACCCGGCACGCTACCAGCAGCTATAAATAACAACTGCTACCTCGGTATTTAGCAGTAGAACATATGTGAAGAGAAGATGCAGGAACAGTAGATGGAAAAGAAGCAGTTTTCCTTTTCTTGCCTTACCAAGCCCTCAGCATAGAGCAGCTCCTATCTGGCACAGGGAGCAGAACGAGTTGTCCCTGCTGCCTCTCTTGTCCCATCCCAGCTCCTTGCTGCCATGCAAGCCAGAGGAGAGGTCACACTGTGTGGGAAAGGAAAGAATTTCCCCAGGGGGACGTTGGCGGTGAAGATGCTGCTGGGTGGCGGACTCTCCTTCCTAACAGTGCATCACCTCCGTGAGGGTCAGATGAGCCTATGACTCTTGGAAGGGAAGGTGTGGTACAGGCAATTGTCCCATATTTTTCTGTTCTTTCATCATGGGAAATTGCCAGGTTCATTAAGCAGAACCAGGCCAATCAATAAACACTGGCTGCGTGAGGAAAGGAGCTGACAACGCAGCGAAGGCTGGAGAGAGGCTCGGAGGGGCGTGAAGACGGACGGCGCTTGCTACGGATGGCCAGCACCTCCACCGAGCTCCGGGACGGCTACGCTCTCCCACGTCAGCTGAATATTACGCTCGGCAACTTTGCCAAAACTGACCACAGGCAGCTCCGACACGCTCAAAACTCGTCACTGACGCGCAGAGGCTTTCAGACACGGACAGCACGGCTGCCAATCCAGCTGGGAATCTGGGGTCAGAAAGGAACAACTGAAATATTTACTCCTTAAAGCAAGGAGTCTGGATGAAGAACTAGGCAAGAACTAGCAGTGTTAGTGCTGTACCTGAAACTGGAAATTACAGGGGTAAAGCTGGTGGGAAAGCTCAGAATAGCTTTGTCCATGCAGCACTGCAAACTAACGAAGGGGAAGCTCTCAGGAATAAGCAAGAAAGCATGAACAAGACAAGATCTGTTCCTGTCGAAGCCTGGCGAAAGTGTGTTTACTGGAGATGAGCTGTAAACTTTATATGGATATAGATAGGAATCTCTAACATATTACTAGAGAGAAATAATACAGAGACTTGTGAAATTATGGGAAAGAAACTTAGATGCAGACTAGAGAACAAACGTTTTTAATAACGGCATGTCTCTGGTACTGCTGGGCACGAGAGCAGGCATCGAATACTTCGGGGTTTAAAAGAGATGACACTATTTTGCACTTACTTCTAGTAGCTGGAATAGATTAGATTGAAAAAGAAGTGTGAATGAAAATGGAAATTTGTCTTTCAGTTATCACTTTGAGGTTAACTAACAAATATTTCCTCCAAATAACGATTCGAACCCCAAAAGTCCAAGTATCCACGGATTACACAGAATTGATAAATAAGTGCAGTAAGCGCAGAAAAGGATGGAGTTATAATGCAGAAGTGAGTGATTTACAGATCTGGATGTCTCAAATGGTGCATAGGTTGATGTAAGACAATATTATGCAAGTAGGATCAAGAAATTCAGAATAAGCTGGGAGCTCTTCAGTGCAAGTGAGAGGGAAAGAAGGAGTTGGTTGTATTTATTCAATTGCAAGACAACTACGAACCATCAGTGGGATGTATCCACAAAAAAAAAGTATGAGGTCCTTGCACACATCAAGGCGGGGCATTTCCAGGGTAGTTGTTGAAGTATTTGTGCACAAGGACATCTGGAATACCATATAAAGTTCTAAAGCCTGTTGGGAATCCAGATGTATAGCATGCTGATATCTCACGGACAACCTAGCAGCTTTTGCAGATAAATCTGGGCATGCAAAGTGCTTTCTTAACATTTCAGTCCTATCTTAGATACTCCCCAGTATTTCCTGGCATATCAAGAAAGGTTTGGCATGGTAACGGTGAAGGAGGGGTGAGCAGAAGATGGTGATAGTATGGGCTTCAGCTTTTGGTGTGGGGAGAACATCCACCCAGCGATCTGCATCTTGTTTGGGTGGAAATATGGTGTTAATTATCTTCATGACAGATGAATCTGGCAATTTATTTCAGCTGCTTTAGATCATACATTCCTCTGGCTGGTAAACCTTCAGAAAACAGAGAAACAGATCTTCAAAATGAAGGAAGGAATGCCATAACAAGGACAGATGTTGCCACGAAGTTTTAGTGTTGCATTCAAGCAGGGACTTACATTTACATATCAGCATTGTGATATTTCTACTTTTTCGGTGCTCTGTTGAACTGGGCCTGTGTCATGTAAATGCAGTCTTCCTATTGAGTTCAGGGGCTAAAAGGCACACTGATAACTGGCTGTAATGAATTACTGCTCATAATGAATAGCCTCTCCTGATTCTCCAGCCTCTCTACTTGTTCGTATGTGTAGGAACCTTCAGACCAAGAGCTGTTTTCCAGCTTCTTCAACTACTCATCATCTGAGGTTTCTGACGAGTCAGTTGTCATATGCCCTTCTGACTGGATACCAGTAACAAATGGCAAACGCATCAATAATGCAAATTTTGAAACAAAACGTACTTTTCTCAAGTAGGTGAAACACTACGGACTCATGGACAATGCCACAGCAGCCCTTCAGCTACCTGCAATCTTGATGATGGCAGTTGCTCCGTCATTCCGCAGTCACTGCAGGAAGCTCATGCGAGATTTGCACTCCATCGCCGTAGGTGCGGAGTTACAACACAGTCAATGACACGGAGTTTACCAGCTTAGCACTGAATGGAACTCCTGAGTCTAACAAAATATTTAACACTTACTTAAACAACAACTGTACACAGGTGACGACCAGTCCCCTCCAACTATTATCGAGCAACAGAAAAGGTGCAACGTGTAAAATAGCCAACATTAAGAAAGAAAACGTATTCCACTCTCCCAGCCTCTCTATTTCCTCTCTTTTTTAAGTATGAATTCAGTACCTCTAGGTGTCAGGTAGGTACTAAAACTCTAGTCAGAATAGGAATGATTCAGATGAATACATCACAGGACCGCATACTTGCTTCTCAGCGCTGCTCAACTCTGCAAACCCAAAACCCATACCAGGGCTTCATGCTGAGATTCTTTCTAACGTTGTTTCCGTCAATGCCTTTGTCTTGAAAAAAGCCTATAGGATAGCACCACAAAGACGACCCAATCCATCGCCGTCCACCACATTTTGAGGTTTCCTACAAAGTCTGTGGCAGAAAAGTTGGGAAAATTTCCAATTCTTAGAAACTTTTCCAGTTATTCTGACAACTTTCCAAAACCAACCTTGGTCAGTGTCTCTCGGCTTGGTCTGCCAGAGGAGAGAGCACAGGTCTCGCCAGCACAACCAGCTGCTCACCGCTAGCAAATTTGGCTACCGGGAGTGAAATGGAGAACTCGGGGCCCTCACCCTAGACTGTCCCTGTGGGACTGACTCCTACCTGTACCCCTGACATCCTCAGGAGAGCTTCTCATTGTGGGCACTCTCCTCTCACTGAGTTCTTAAAAAAATCAGTGGTTGCTACAGATGAACGCAAGAGCAACGATTACTTTCCAACTGCAATGATGACAGCATAAAAACACCACAGTAAGAGCAAAGTGAAGGCAAATCAATTACAGTGCTCGCCGTTGTGACTAATTTGCACGTTACTTCTAGAGAACTGCCAGAGTGAAACACTACATATGAACACAACCTGAACTTTGGGTTAAATTGTGAGCTAAGACTTTGAGACTTGCAGATGAGGCTCCTTCCTTATCACTTGCTGTGGTGTGAAGACTCAGCAGTTCTGTGCTGCACCTGGCCTGACCTGTTTCCCCCCCCGCCCCCCCCAGCTGATTTATTTAGGTTTCTGCTCTCTTCCTAGGCTCTGACTCTCATTTTGTATCACAGATACCAGCAATTCTGGCCGATCATACCGCGTGGAATTGAGTGCCTCCTGCCCGGTTTCTGTAAGGTCCGAGGATAAGGTCCTGTCCCTTAGAAATGACTGTCTGCCTCAGCTTGAGCCAAGAGCTGAGATTAAAATTCAGCTTGAGAACAGAAGGTCTGGCATTATTTTGCATTTCTTAATAAAAGGTTTCCACTGTTCTAGTTATTTACTCTTCTCTGTGGAGCACCCAGTGCTGACTAGGCAAGGGCTATCCATTAAAGGCTGTCTCTCCTCTCAAGCTTAAAGAGAAGTTCCCTCTCTTTGACGGGAAAAAGGTAGGAGAAATTAATTTTTCTTTCAGCATCACCACACCTGGGGAAAGGATCTTGCTCAGAGATAACAGCGCAAGCAAATATTTTCTTTGGGAGAAAAAGAGAAAGTGAAGATCAAGGTCAGAGGAGGCAAGAGTAAAGATATGTGACTGCCTTCAAAATAACCTTCCACAGAACATGTGGGGGTGTGATTTTATTTAATATGGAAAACACGCAAAAGCATAAAGGAGGGGTAACTGGCTTGGGGCTTACAGAGAGATAAAGGGGCTGCAAAGTCTGGTTGCACAGATATGCTGAATTGCAGCTGTAAAGAATGAGACAGGCAGATGCAAACAGGTCAAGAGAGATGGCATTTACCTCTACGAACACGTACCACGGGCACAGCCCAGCACCTCTGTCCCTGACGTCCCTGAAGCAGCTTCCCTCCTTCCTGCCTACGGAGTATAAGGACTGTGGCTACTCTTTGTACAAAGTGCTAATGGAAAATTCATCTTGCCTTTGCCTCTACCATATAACCACAACCCCACGCAGAGTGTTTGCTGTGTCTCAGGGTACGGCCCAGCATTCTGGACATGGAGCATCAGTCTACAAATCTGCATGACCCTCATCACCAGAGGACACGGATCAGTGCGGTGCACGTAGGCATATCAGGGTTAAAAAAAAAAAAAACAAACCAAACACCCCACTTTTCAAGATTTCAAACACATGCTGAAGTCTTGAATCCAAACCAACCACAAGTGCTTAAGAATCTGCATCTTTGACTCCTCACCCAGTGACTAAAACCATCATTTCAGTTTTCCAAGCATCTCATCAAAGCGCACTGGCTGGATTTTCCCTGTACTCCCTGGAAAGACGCAGACAATCAGAGGCCAGCTAGACTGGAGGGTTTGGTTAGGTTGGCCGTGCCTGCCTCCAAGAGCATTTCTGTCTCCTGACCACAGGTAGAGCCCAGGAAGACTAACATACATTTTATGTCTCATTTTAGTTGGCTATGTAACTAGGTGAGACGTACAGACAGGTACCATAATGTTATCCCATGTCATTTATTCAATGACGCACAGGAAAATTGTCATTAATCTCCGGCTACTGATTTAATTATTAGAGAACCCTTTCACTACAGCTGGCTATAAGCTAGAAGTCACCCACAAAATCATAATCAAAGACAAGGGAATAGTGCTCAGAGTACAAGTTAACTCTGGGGCTTATTTCCCCCCCACACACACATTTTGTTACGAACTCAAAACTGGACCTGTTTCTGTGGGAACTTGTGCTAAGGTATGCAAATATTTCAAACCAAACCAGTCCCATTTTCCAATGAGAGTGGGCCAGGTTTCAGGCAAAGATGCTTTCACAGCAAAACCATGGGAAAATTCACCATTTTCCATGTTTCCAATATGCCACTATTCATCTCAGGTCAAGTGCCAGCAATTGCTGGAACAAGGCTACAACCCAAGAAAGCACTTAAGCACATGCTTAACCTTCAGCACAGGAGCAACCTCAGTGATGTCCTGCATTTTGTTTTTATATTCACTATTGTTAGTTACCTTGAATTTTTAAATCTGTAGGGACATCTTGCATCTTCTGAGCTATATAATTGGGCCATGGAAGGGATGGTAGCTCATGATTACTGAATTGTTAATTAATCATTTTTATTATATTTAAATATGCTTCTGAAGACCATAATGATGTATGCTTCCTTGATATTAGCTGTACTAATTAGATAATCTTTTCTAAATTAGAGTGCAGTTTTCTTAGCAGGTTTCCTTTTATCTGGTGTTCATTTTTCAAAAGAGCTTCATGTTGTTCCCACAGATGGGTGAATCATTTCCAGGGAATCATGTTATACAAAAGATATTTTTCTTGCTGCCATAGAATACCTATGGGTAAACCTAGATCTCCTTGAAATCATTAAATATTTTCAGGTTGGACTTTCCTCAACAATCATGCGTTCCTTGACTAGATGAGCATAACAGCATCTGGGATGAAACTCAGCCCCTACAACAAACCAGCATATTTGGCACGTTTGCTATGTTAGAACAATGCCATTCTAACACCATTTTAGTGAGACATGAAAACAGAAAATTAAAGTTGCTGAAATACATTTATATACGTGAATACACAAGCGTATTTTTGCATCCTTTCTTTAGCAGTTAATTGGTGCTCCAGCGCTGAAAGCCATTTTGTGTCCCCCATCAAAATATTACTTCTAAAAGATTTCTAAGGAAACAATGACCATGTTGCTCCAGAGGTCCTCATTTAAGTCACTTTAAACATTCAACTTATCATAGCTCAGGTAGCTCGCAATATCCTTTCTGGTTAAGGAAAGTCTGAATTTCATGTCTCTGCACAACTAACCTGGAAATTTCTCAAAAACTATCTGTGAAATCGCAGGCTGTTTCACCTGAATGTGATGCTCCTGGTTTCCAGAGAGAAACTGGAACAGTTTGGTGAGACTCGGTACATCTATCTAGTTCAAAATCCTGACAGTCAATTGTGATGTTGGACATCAACAGGACGAGAAGAACAGGTTATTGTTTTTCTCTGAACAAGTCTATTCAGCTATCTGGAAAGAAGTACTTACGTGTCGACGAATCTCCTGCTGAGGTTCGAGATGACAACTGGAGATCCAGACTGGAAAGGAGGATCCCGAACCACTTTATACTGGATGGGTTTGCAGTCCGCACACAGTGCGCTGTGGGGTACAGAGCTCAGCATGGCAGCATCGATTTCCAGGTGCTCATCCAGAGTGTAGATCTGGATCCCATACACCTCCTCGCCCACTTGTCCTGCATCCAGCTTTATGGTCAATGGGATGTCACAGAAGACGTTCTGCGGCCCGAGAGAAATGTTCTTCCCGCTGATGGTGAGCAACTTGATGTCATTCACCGCTCCGCTGGAGTCCCAGTCTGGGGAAACAAACGTCACCCAGACTGTGAGGGACTCTGGAGTCAGGGGATAACGAAACTCCAGCTGCAGGTAGCAGCCCTGAGGCTCGGGACAGGCTGGGGGTACTGTGTGTTGGTTGACTGCCGAGTTGGGACTCCACGTTCTGACACTGGATTTACAAGGCTGCTCAACGTCAGGGTGCCCTGGAAAGACAGGACACAAAAAAGTTAGAGGACATGGATTATCATTGACATCAGTCTTGAAAAATAAGCTGGTGGCAAGAGAGTGTATCTGTCCAGGAAACTAATTATTTACTTGAGCAGAACAGGCGTGGCCAGCACGGAGAGGAGGAATATAACCTCAGCGTCTCCTGGCTGAGTGAGAGACGCAAACCCAGTTTAAGAGCCCAGCTGGACTGGACGCCACACAACACACCCTGTGCCAGCACGTCTGGTCCTGTATTTCCTATTTCTAGTGCCTTCTCCTGTGCCAAACAATTGTATTTTCTTCCCCTTCCACTTGGTTCTTTACCCAATAAACGGAGACACTTTGCCTTCACCTCACCTCTGTGCTCCTACCCATTCCCTTGCTTGTCACTCTAAAATACAACCTTTATTCTCTTATCTTTAACAAAGACAAAGAAAAGAGCTTTTATTGATTCCAAGAAGCCTTTGAGGGGCAACTCCAATGCCAACATGTTGTGTAAGGCCCCTTTCTTCGGAGGCACACGGAGCACAAGGTCTGAGCTGGCTCTTTGCGCTTCTTGTGATGAAACAACAGGCACTTGTACGTTTACATTTCTCACCGTTGGCTGCATTCAGCTACATGGGAGGTATTACTAAAAACTAATGAAAGCCACAATGCTTGCTAGGTTCCCAAATACTATGGTAACATTACAATCTGGCACCGAGTCATGGACTGCAAGATCCAGAGAGGTCAGATGGGTGGAACAGTTGGTAACAGAATCCAGTGAGAGCTATAAATTCCCTTTTCCTTCCCAAATAATCACACAAAAAGGGAGCAAGCAGGACAGGGAGAAGACAAAGTACAAGAAAGAAGAAAGGGAAAAGTAAAGATAAAGAAAGGTAATGAGAGGAGAGACATGGAGAAGGCAGAGGGGAAAAAAAAGAGAGCACACAGCTGTTTGCAACCGAGGAAGAGAGCAAGATAAAGCACTGGGCAAACACGAACAAACAGGACATCACTACTAATCTGAAGAGAAAAGGGCAACATGTGAAGGTTATTCTTATTGTCTGGGATCCAATGAAGTGTTAGAAACGTGCCTCTTTTCTCAAGGATAAACAGCACAGGGAATTCTCCTGTTCATACCAAATGAGCCCAGATGCAGGATAGATTCCCCACTATCTCAGGCAGCCCTCCCGACGATCCAACGCAACTGTCCTGCAGACACTCAACTTGTAACGCTTCTCCCCCACCCGCACAAAGCCCATAGCCCTCCTTGCGTGTCACGGAGCAGCGGGAGTGCCACTAACCTTAGCATCTGGAGAGCCCACAGCAGCGACGTATTTTGAAGAAAGCCAGAGTTCCATTTAACACGCTCGACTTTTTTCCCCCTGGCAAGCTTGCAAGTACTGTGTATAATCACTTGGAGTAGCGAATGCCCCGTTTGACTCGCGTTATCTCACAACGTTCGCTGCCATCCGCATGTGCTTGGCTGGGCTCTCCAGTGACTGACTCACGGCGAGCTCCTGACCGCAGCCCCAAGAAGGTAGTTTTTAACCCTAGGAGTTCACAAGGCTTTGGAAAAGATTTGTGAATCTTATCACTGCCATCTCGAAAATAGGAAAATGGAGTTGATTAATGGCTCACAGCCTAGTATGGGTTCAAATGTGGCCTCCACTTGGATTCCTGCAAATTCACCTCTGCCAGTTCAAGGCCTCCGTAAGACTTAAATAACGAATAAACCTACATGCGTAGGGTGTGATTCAATGTGTCAGATGAATTGAACTCGGCCTGCAGGGAGTTTCATGCAGATCCCTACCCCGTTCTGAGTGAGAACAGCTCTACCTGGCAAAAATGGGAGCTTGGTTGTAGTCACGCAGAGACTAAAAACATCAGTAAGCTGAGATAAAGGGTTATTTCTTAAATATCATCAGACACTTAGATCTGGGTAAGAAGCATTCATTTAATTGTGGAAGAGGATGAAAATCTTATTCCATGTAACTCTAGATTTTGAGAATACTACGAAAATAACCAATATTTGTATATAAAATGAAATAGCGTAGTAGTCATCCTGTTCACTCATGTTCTGAAAATCCTTTGGCTTATGAGACTGTCAGCAAAATTGGTTACAGAACAGCACCTCAGACAACATCATGTCTTGCCTAACTCCAAAGGTGAATGTGAGGTTTGTGAGGATAAGCCAAACCCCATCTCCTGGTTAGACAGCAGGGATGGCAGGCTGGGGGAAGGCTCCCCCCGACTCGTCAGCCACAGTCACAGCCTGGTGTGTCAACACGAGCCTTCATCACACAGTTAAGTGTAGTGGTTGGGACAAATGCCCCTCCATTCCCTGGCACACGGACAGAGACTTGACACACTCATACAGCTGGGATGAGCAGCCTCTCGGGATGCGGCCACTGTCACAACCACAACTCACCTGCCACGTTTCTTACTTGGTTAAGACAAATGGACCATCCAGTGGGAAGCTCATGTCCAGCTGAGACCACTCCACTTGCAAATAGAGAACAAATCGCTGTTGAGTGAGATACTGGCCGGTGGGAACGGCAGGGCACTAGAGCAGCCTAAAGCAGCAATTTTTTTTTATTATCTTCTCACATTTCTCCTAGTCAATATTGAGCAAGGCAGTAGGAACTGACTGATACATGCACATATTGCACAGTAAAGAAAGATCCTTGCTTGGGGTTGAGCCAAAATTACCTTTCATATATAAAAAAATCCTTTGACTGAGTTGTGGAGGTGCTTTAAGGTTTGCTTACCTAGCTGGTGTTGCTGGTGAGAATCCAGGAAGTTTAGAGATTTCTTACTCTATGGTGAAGGTAAAGAAAATCAGAATGGCCTAATCTCCAGTGCCTTCCCACGACTGCCACCCAGGAGCAAACAGCTGCTCATGTGAGGGGCACAACTGGCTGAGAAACAATTACAAAATTGGAGGGTTGTACCCCACCATGCTCAGGCACAAGCAGGGCACTAGGAAGGACACAGTCCCCACACCAGAATTTTGAGATAGGCACAGCTCACACATAGTCCAGACCACAGCTGGTGTCAGCTACCTGGGGTAAGTGTGTGGCTTAACAATGCTATGAGACCTCAGGAAAATGAAATCAGACCAAGCAGGTTCAGAGCTGCCTCAGAGACACGTGAGAAATGCAGTTTTCTGCTAAGAAGCCGGACGAATAGTACGAAACATTTTCCATGTGTCGTGTCAAATTTAAAAATTAGTTCATTTTGGCCATGCTTACACCTCTTTTGTATTCACTTTCCACGAACGTTCAAGCGGTGGAGATTTACACACATGAATGCTCACAGAAAGTGAATTTAAGGCTTGCATGCTTGAGTACTCACAGATAGACAATTAAAGCAGCCAGACAATGATCTAACCGTGCTATTTGTAACTCAGACCAAGTGCAAATAGGCAGAGATCTCGAATGTCAGGGAGTGTGGTAGTGATGACAGAACATTACAGAGCAACGAATGTCATACACACGGTATATTTTCTGCCCTAAAGTGGAGACAACTTATTAATGTAGTAAGAGGATAGGATTCCCAAATTTTCTTTCCAGAGCAACAGCACAACAGCGATTCAACGAGGCAGATAAGGATCAGACTGCACCCTTCATAGTTAAGAACACGCAGGCACACACAGTAAAAAGAGGAAATCAAATGCAAAATGCAGCTGAGTAATAAATCTTAGAGCAGCTTAGTTTCTCTAGGAATGATGCCGCTGGCAAGACGTGTAAGATCTAGAAGTTTTCAAATCAGAGCTCGTTGGAGAAATTTTGATGGAACTGCGTACCTCAATGGAATACGCAGTTCTTTCAAAATCAAAACACTTTGCAAAATTGGGTTTATTTGGCCAAAATTTTATTCTGGAAGAGAAAATGGGAAGAAAGTTCTAACAATATTGGAACATTGTGTTTTGACATTTTTGGAAGAAAACTTTTGCACTTTGAAACACTTTTCATTTTTGTATTAAAAGTTGCTTTTGCCCTAGATTCTATACTAAAAGGGGATATTTTCAAATGTCATAATTTAACCAAAGTTCATGACAGATGAATTATATGAGCTAAACAAAACATTTTGGCCAGCCTCAAACACTTTTTATTTTTCATTTTCCTTCACGGAGAATTTAAGGAGTTTCAGGTTTTGTTCCAAACGAAACCAGGTTTCAAAGCCTTGTAATCCTTGGCTGAGTGGAAATTCCACCTTCCACCCTGCACTACTACTGCAAGCAATCCAAATTTTGCTAATCCTGTATACTTGATAATCCAGTTGCACTCGTAGCCAGCGCGCTGCTTCCCAAGACGGAGCTCCTGAACGCCATCCACTCAAGGGGCAGGTGCCTTCTGCGCTGTGCCTGGCAGCCCTGGCCCTTGGATATCCAAACTGGGAGGGATGAGTTGGAGGGAACTGCAACCTCTATTGGGTTCCCACCTGGGGAGATGGGAGTATAGGGTAGAGGACACTTGCCCATACACCTTGTCCCATCACGCAGTGTGGACGTAGCTTGCTGGACACGCTGATCTTGGGACTGGGGAGGGCTCTGGGTGCCAGCACTGCACGTATCACCATATTAGCTTACTAACAATCTTCTCTGTAGAATAACTCCCACAAACTCTAGCTGCAGGACAGAGAAGCCCTTAATGTAAGGGGATATTTCTATAATGAGTCTGCAAAATCTAGGGATTGGCCTTTGAGTTCACTGAGCCCATCTGTGTGTTTACTGTGAAGCCTGGGCCCGGAGTGTGCTGTTCCAGAAGAAATAGCTCGTGATGGACAGACTGAAATAACATTCTGCTCTTCCCAAACTGTAATTTGTGATTACTGACCTCTGCCTGCTATAATCTTAAATACGCTCTACCACATCCACCTCCTTACGTAACAGAAGGTACATGTGGAGGAGACTTAACGATGGAGATCTAATGGCACTGTACGACCAGCTCTGCAGGCCGTTCTCCCTCCAGCGTGCTCTAAGGGGAGCAGTACGTACGACTCACAAAACATCCAGAACTAGACCGGGCTTGACGTAGTCACCTGCGTTCATGCTGCCGAGTACTTGCCCAAAGGGCAATCTCCACTCCTCTCAGCCTGTCTGCTGGTGTGGCCTGTTACGATTCAATACAAGCAAAGGCAGCCGAAATCAGGCCCAAATAAATAACACGTAATTCTTGACTCCTGGAGTTGGAGTAAAAGGAGTAAACAGTTTCCCTGAGGAATTCATCTGGCAGCTGTGAATGGTCAGCATTTCTTGGCACTCTGCTGCTTTCTGAAATTCAGGTTCAGCTCCCGGAATTCATTTAATTCACAGGCAGGGTCGGGGGCCAAAACACAGGCATTTCTGCCAGTGGCATTACTTTGGGGAACAGTGTATTCATCCATCCTCCAGTTTCGTTCATGCTACATACAGGTATAATCACCCACTCTCTCCCAGGTTCTCCCACTTTCTCTGTGGCTTTCCTGCTCTGGCCCAACTTCTCCCCCGCCACGTCTTTGTCCCTAGCCTCGTCACTCACCTTCTGCTTCCCGCGGGCTCCAGTGCCCCGAGGGATCGCAGGGCATCGGGGAAGAGGCGCTGAAGGCGTACTGCACCAGGACTCTTCCTTCTGCACACAGCTCACACGCTGATCCCACTTCTCTAGGAGGCCAGGAAAACAGGAAAACACACCAACTTAGTAACAGCTGAATGAGCTGCTTATTCAACTACATTAAAAGCAATAAGACTTAGAATGCAGTGCCACTTAACCCTCTTTTCTCACAGCACTGACAGTAGTGTTTTCTGACGCTGACCTTCCGTAGGTTTGGGCTAACAGTCTGTGCAGACGGTATCTGCGAGTCCGCCATCCAACACAAAACCACAGCAACCTGTGAAATCACGTTCAGCTATATCTTTTATCCCCCCCGCACCCCCTTCACCACAACTGGATCAAAATCTGACAAAAGAAAATACATTTTGCTTTTAGGGCAGGGAGCCTCAGGAGATTTCAGATCTGTTTCTTCACCCACCATGGATTTATTGCTTGAACTTGTAGCACCTTCAGGGTTGTGAAGGCCTTGGACTTACTGGTGATTAGAGGAGAGGGTAAGGTCCCAGACACCAGGCAGAGCTGCTCTGTGAAGCACAGCTTTAAGTACGCAAGGACCTGCGTATCACAAGCCCAGATCACTACAAGCCTGGAAAAGGGGTGGATTGTGCACATACAGAAAAGAACATGCCCTTAAGCCTTTTCACAGGGCGAACTGGATTCGATATCTGGCAGCTCTGGTACCAGTGGATGGCTCTTTCCGAACTTGAACATCTTACGGCTCCATGCCATAGGATGGCCCAACACCAACATTACTTCAATTACACAATACATCTACTCCAGCTACTGTCAATAAAGTACAATCAGCAGCAGTGGTTGAACTGGAAAACCCAGTTAAACACTGATTCACAAATATTTTTGCTGATACATTCACAAGATCAGGGTTTAAGCTGATGTAGACTGGTGTAACTCTAATGTCTTCCATAACATTAAGCTGATTTCTATCAGTTACGGATGCAACTCACACAATTCAGCCACGCGTTCCTTGGCGCCACAAAATTTGGAACTGTTTATGACCCAGAATGTCTGGTTGTTCATCCCAGTAAGTTGCTTATTACTCAGAATTCGTTGTTCTGTTTTAAGGAACACTGCCCACTCCAAATGAAAGGAAAAAAAAGTAATGATCTTAATGATTAAATGCACCCAGGAAAGGACAGGATTTTTAGGCAAACACTTTGAGAAACACAGTGCACTCTCTAAACGACCCAACTCAGTATGGATTGAGTCATCAATTATTATAATCAGCCATGCAAATTTTAACCATCTCCCAAGGCGCGATTTATTTCAGCACTGCTTTGCGAAGGGCACTGTGATCCTCAGGCAGAAGTTATACTGGATCCTCAGCGAGGACACCGGAACTGGAAATGCACTCTTGCAGCCCTCGCAGGCCCTGCGATCTTGTTTCCTTTCGGTGTTAGGGACGAGACACGCTAAGCTGCTCCACAGCTTAGCATCTCCTCTTTGTTGACAAGGATCTGTTTGAAAGTCAACTTTCTGTTGGCTTAACTAGGTGGAAGCAGGGATTGTCAACAGGGGGACTTGGAAGAAAACCAGTGGTAAAACTCGTCTCCATTTCAATGTGGCCCACAGCCACCCTGCACAAAGAGACAGGGAATGACTGAGCTCGCAGACGGTGCAGAACGGGATGCACCTGCTGAAAACATCTGAGGAATAAAATGTGGCAGTGGGGTAGAATAAAGAAGAGGGAGGCAAAGATGCGCTCCTCGTCCTTGCACAATCTGCAATGCTGGTAATGAACAATTTGGGGCATGTTGTGAGTAACTTCCTTCTCTGTCTCACTTCACCCACTTGCACTATTGGTATGACAGTGCCTCCCTATTTAATGTCTCAGCTGTCTATTTAGCAGTGATTTAAATGTCTAACTCATCTTGCCTAGATAATATATGCAAAAAAAATTTAAAGAATCCAGACTAAAAGGTACTGAGAAATGAAAATGTACAATTATAATTGAGCAGTTGTTTTTCAGACACATCCACCAACAGTTGGGATAGAAGTCCCTGCAATAATAATCTTGCAGCTTCTCTATAAAGAGACTCCTGCATTAGCGCTTGATCCTGGATGAGGAGAGGGCTTTCAAAGCCAAGTTTCCACAATTAGGACTGCTTTTTACTCAAATTAGCAGCTATACAATTTCATCACAGGCTGCCATGGTGGAAAAAACTGTAGGCTTATGGACAAACATTTCCTTTTACCAGCAAGGAGTTGGAGGTAAGAGGAATCACAAGGAGCATCATGTGGGAAAGGCTATGAGCAAACTTTCTCTTTTTACTTTTCCAATTTGGGAGCCAAACTCAACCCTGAAGTAACTCCACCGGCTGAAAGGAGTTATACAGGGGATGGCTCCTGGGTTAAAGTTTTTGGTCTGCAGACTCTTGCACACAAATCCTGCAAACAGCCATGAATGTCAAAACGAATCACGGAACCGCATTTACGGGCTTATGAAAATCTAAGCCAGATCGTCACACCTTATGCAGCCACTGACATCAAGACAAAATGAGCATAAATGGGTTCAAAACACTATTAATTAGGAACGATAGCATATCTGACACTTAAACACTGATGCACATGACTCCCCAAAGTGCAGGGTAATGGAAAATCTAGACTTCTCTGTTTTCTAATAAGCCAAGTATTGGGGAGATTCCAGCTTATTCTGAAGTTCAGAGCACAGGAGGAATTCATTCCTACAGCATGATATTTCAGTGAAGTGGATTCAAAGTCTAAAGATTACTAGTGAAAAACAGACAATTTTCTTCAGGGCCAGCACCAGTTCAGTGGGCAACTCAAAAACCAGTAAAAATCTGTCATTCCTCTCAGTAAAGACTATCTGTTCTCAGACTAAAGTGTATCTGCTTACTTGAAATTCAGAATTGGTGCTGTCCACTCTAAGGCACCGAAACTTTCCAGCAAGGTTGAAGCAAGCGATTATCAAGCCCAGCCATCTAGATCTAGGACACCGTAGGGCCCAAAATATTTGCTTGCTAAGAATGAGATAGCATCAGATTCATGGAAATTAATGCAGTCACCTCAATGAAAACTTGGAAGAGCAGATGCATTCAAAGTTTTCTGGCCAAGCACAATTTGCTGCGGAGCCCTGTTACAATAACTGTTTACATCCTGCCTACGCATATCAAACAGGAGGCGCATGAATGGATGCTTAGCGACAGCAGATGAATGCATCTAATAGATGCAGTCAGGAAATGAAGAGAGTTTTCTTTTTCTCGCTTGTTTTCACTTGTTTTGTCGGCTCTATTATTATTTTATTATTACGTATTATTATTATGCGTATGCAACATTTTTCATGTGTTTTTTTTTTTTTTTTAATGGGAGGAT
This sequence comes from Tetrax tetrax, assembly GCA_009806455.1. Taxonomy (NCBI): domain Eukaryota; kingdom Metazoa; phylum Chordata; class Aves; order Otidiformes; family Otididae; genus Tetrax; species Tetrax tetrax. The sequence goes on along the minus strand of WHYT01017184.1, from coordinate 76,812 downwards.
GGAGAATGGTAAATATTCCAATCCCGTGTGTTGTAGCTACAAGAAGAAATGCTGGTGCTTGACATATTTGCTTATAAGAGATGTTTAGAAGCTCAACCAGCTGCTAGAGTTTACAGTCAAACACATGTTGGCAAATTTATGTGCAGGTAAATGACTCTCTAGATAATACAGCAGCCATCAATTGAACACACTAAACAGGTAAGAGGAGTCTGTCAGGAAGATGATTTTAGTTCTGCGCATGGTTCATGTAGCTACTCTTGCCAAGGTGTGAGGACACAGGGCAGCCAACTCCAAATTCACAAGAACTATGAGTCAACATTACTCTCTGTCCCCAAAGTCATGTAATTAATCATGTAATTCCTAGAACTGAGGCCCTAAGAGGAAAGCACAGAATGCTGTGGCACCTCTGACAAAGTTCCATCTAAGCAGAGAAAAGGCCATGGTCTTTACCTCCATGCTTCACCTCCCTCCAGCCGCAGACCTGTCAGGGCCTCACCCACAGATGCAGCCAGCCCAGCGTTACATTTTTTAACACAAGGCTAAATTTTCCCTTCCTGAGTTTAATTAAGCAGAGGTCACTGTCTATGCACAGCTCTAGAGAATAAAAGGGACATAAAAGGAACTTGAGTTACATGGAGTGCGCCTAAAGTAGCTCTGTAATTTGGATCAGGAGCGAGCTTTTGAAGTGAAACTCTTGATCTTCCCCACTTACAGCACTGGGACCAGTCCTGGAGCATGGAAAGTGGACCCAGTTTTGCCCAAAAAGTAGAGATGTGCTCCAGGACCTCACCTCATGTGGTGCCACGGGGCCAGACTAGAGCCAGGCTGAAAGGCTGAACGCGCCCCCCAAAACCCCGACAGTGTTGACGTCAGGTCTTCATTAACAACCGTTTTGTGCTAGAGATCTACTTATATTGGGCCACAATACTTGCTAATGTAGCCAGAGCCATTCATCCTTTTAAGGCCCTTTTGCACTGTTAAAACAGCATGGAAGGGGTCTCCGCGCGTTGGAAAGCAGGCCCAAGGCACTCAGCGGTTGAGTGTCAGCCCTCTGTTTTTTACATGAATAGTCCCATTGAAGTGAATGAGTTTATTCATTCAAGTGAGGCAAGTAAAATTTGGGCCACGGTGTGCACTTTGTGTAAAAATATCTGCACAGATTTACAGTATTCCCACACACAGATAAGATTTTACTTGGCCAATTTTACCTCCTACTTGTCTTGCACAGTGACCCAGTTTCACAGACTGACACAGGCACGTATCTCCAGCCGAGCAGCGCTGGACGCAGCGGTACTGGAAGTTCAGCACGTGAGCTTTTCCAGCATTAGTCACTGGAATACTACTATCACCCTTGTTTTGATTAATCCATCAGAAATTTGGGCGTATTTCAGACAGGATCATTTCTAGATTTCACTGACATTCTTAAATGGTAACAGCAACATTTCTGTGTCTGCTAGTGTTGGGAATCTCATTTTAACAAGGAATTGGACTCCAAGTAGTTGAGACTGTCTCTTTAAATCTCTTCAGTAATACTGAGCATATAGATTTGAAAACCCAAAGGATTATTTTTTTTTCTAGAAAATCACTATTTATTTAACATATGATAACTCTCTTATGAAATTTTAGATTTAGCAGGCTATCCACTGGATGTTATTTAAGAAGCGACTAACGAGGGGTTATTAAGAACATATTGATTGAATTATAAGAAATATGTAATAAAGACATATTTGGTTACATAACAATTAACTTTGCATCAGTGTTTTTTAAGAGTCAGATGGTATTTATTTAACACACAGTAAGTATCTTCTGAAATCTAAATTAAATTGGAGAAACTTAATTTACCTAAAAATTATTATGGGCTAAAAAATTCTGAATTAATTTTCAGAACTTCACATAAGTCCTTTTCACACGTAGGGAATAAAATAATTCAGTTGCAAAACTGCAATTAAAACAAATATTGTTCAGAGCACAAGACCCGTCTCCATCAGCTCCTAATATTTGATTGCCCTCTCCGTATTAATCCCCAATAAAGGTGGAAAATCTCATCTGAGTAGAAAATAATAGCTATCTGCCTACTCAAATAAAGCACACACTGGCCACTGTGATGGCCATCGTGTCCTAGCAGCACTGGAAGGAGTTTCATCCCCGATGGAGGCTGTGGCTTTCAAGGTGCGCTCGCTGAAGAAAGCAGCCGTGCTGAGACAGCACTTTGGGTGCTAACGCACTTGTAAATTCAGCCCTGGGCCTGGAGGACACTCACAGTTTGCTCTCTTTAAAATAACAAAGCAAAAAGCGGAGAAGAAACACAAACAGGGAAGGTGAGTTAATGGCAATGCGAGAAGGTCAACCGTTTAGGAAGTTCTCTTCTAGGACTCCCATAGCTCTCGCAGCCCACCCAAGCACGGCGTAGGAGCATCGACATCAACAGCCTCACTGCCCAGGCCATCCTGGGGTAGAGCTGCTCCACCTATGAACTGCAACGTGGTGCAACTCTTGCCCAGAGCCCTGCATCCATTTAATTTTTCATTATCGGCACCACATAGCTGCATGCCTGTCAGACACGAACATGCACGCACTGACCTACACGCTCCACTCAGGGTGTAGCATGATGCCGCTTGCGTGATATTCAGGGTTTTAGGTCTTTGACTCTGCGTTCCTCCATTCCCATCCCAGACCTGCAACTCGGGGAAGGAGGCAGGATTTGTCCCTGTCCCCAGCCCTGCCACCTCCTCCCCTCCGCTGCTCTGTGTTGTCACGGGAACAGAACCAAGATTCACTTTGTCCTTGCGAAGGAAACGTGCAAGAGGAGGAGGGGGAAGGCACAGGCTGAGCTGAGGCCCACAGGTATTTGTGAGCAGCAACAGCAGCAGGAATCACAGGGCTGCAATCGCTGATTGAAAATTCCTCCCCCAACATATGGAAAAAGATTTGCCCTTTACACGGCAAATCAATGGCCCTCAACCGAGTGCTACAGGCTGAGAAAGGAAGAGCAGAAAACAGATCAATAACTTCCTCAGTAGGAACCAATTTAGGAAAGAGCCTTCATCCAGACTGAGCAGATGACAAAGCTGGCTCCTGGAGCAGGGTCTGGCTTGTTCCCCTGCTTTTCCCCTTTCCATCCAAATCCGTGCAAGAGTACAGAGCAGCACATGCTCACCTTTCAAAGAAGTGTCCATCAATGGGTGGAAACCACTCCAAGGTGACAGAGGTGGAGGTCCGAGCCACAATCTGGGGGGCAATCGCAATAGGAGCCGGTTTCTTCGCAGGCTGCCAGCTCTGGTAGACGAGGTCCAAGTAGCAGTGCATCCTGGCCACCTGGTTGGGCGTGAAGGAGTTGGTGCAGTCGTCGTCTGAAATTAAAATGGAAGCCAGGTCAACCACGAGGAGACAAGATCCAGTGAACGGCAGCTTGCAAGGGCCAGGATAGGTTCTCGCAGCACTGAAAAGTTAATGACCTGTGAACAAATTAGTGCAGTTATCACTTGTGGAGGCAGGTGAAAGGAACAAAAGTTAAAAAAAAGAAAAAAAAAAAAAAAAAAAGAAAATCAGTAAACATTGTCTCTCTCTGGTCCAGGACATGTACGAAACACCTAGAGATCGTTGCTAGATGAGACAGAGACACGTGGAGGCGAAGAAACAGAAAGCTTCAGTGCAGCACCTTCTGGTCAGAATTGGGGCTACTAGTGGACCTCTGGGCTTAAAAGAATTTCATGTCTTAACGGACATGTCTGACAGAGGATAAAAGGGCAAAGGATGGTCAGCGTTAGGGTAAAGCATTGACTCAGATTCATGCAAACTGTCTGCAATACACTATGACAGATTTCTTAGATTAAAAGAATGTAGAATTTTAAAATACTTTTTTTTTAAGTTCTTACATTTTTTAATGAACAAACAAAAAAATGCTCTAAAAGATTAATTTAAAAGAAAATAATTATAAACACTGATTAAAAATGTAAATTTCCATGCAGTAAAATAACTTCATTTCTATTAAAGAGCTCCCCCATTACCATTATGATTCTAGTCCCCTTTCTGAACTTCTAATACATTTTTGATATTTCAAATTTATTTTTCATTCAAAATGGAGAAATAATTTTGCTGGATAATTTCCCATAAATATCCATTTCTCCTTTCATCTGTTTGCCCCAAACACGATTTGGTAACGAGAACACATCTAGTGCCCTCTGAACACCAGACAAATTTACAGCTACAACGCCACGGAGAAGGAGAAAACCAGCATTTCCCTACTGTGCAGGTCACAGAAGGAATAAATACGCTGTGCAAAGCCACCCAGAAAAGCTGTGCTGAAGAACTCGATGCTAGCACTTTAACCATTTTTCTGGTCCTCTTCCCATCAGATGAAACGCTCTCGAAAACACCGAGTGTTCCTTTGCATGTGCCTGCAGCGTTCCCAGCCCACTAAAGCTCAGTCCCAGACGGGACCTCTGCATGCTGCCGTGACACAAACAACAATGACAGCTTGGCACAGGTCAAGTAATAGACTTTTCTGGGAAGATGCAGGTCACCAAAGGCTCTTCAGAGAGTTCCCTGCGTGCACGCAAGTTGGCAGTTCAATATTGGAAGAGCGTTACTAGATGCTCTGATGTCTTCAAGTCCGTGCCCTGCGGAACTCAAGAGGAACGAAAAAAATATGAATTTGTTCTAAAGAGAAGTGTGAATTTGCTGGCTAATTTAAAACCTTACCACATCTTCCCTGAGATGCAAGCAAAAGGAGACAGCTTCGCTTGGGTTCCTGCTCAAATTACAGCCCCAAATGCAGTCCTACCACAGGCAGGGCATGTCAGCTCACGTGTTCCCCTAATTCCAGTGGGCAGCCAACCTCCCCTCACCAAACACGCACAGCAGATAGACACCACCAGCTTGAAAATATCCACAAACCCCTGTGGGTATGCAAAAAGCCGCTCGAATACGACATCTCTGGATTTCCTCAATAATTATCGATGGTCTACCCCTGAGCATGTTGTAAAAGCCATAAATATCCTTCACGGAAGCCCAGAAGGAGACAAAGGCCCTTAACAGCCATCATAAAGGAACAATAAAATATATATAGGACAAAGCAGTGAGACAGTGGCACAGGAGAACGATGACCTGCAGTCTCAATCCATTTAAACACCGGCACAGGCTGTGTCCTGGGGGAGGGGAAGGGAGGAGAGGTGAGGGAAAAGGGTATTTCACTTGATCACTCAATTTCAAGAAAGCTTCAAGATCCTCCAATTAAATAATAGAGAAATCCAAGAGACTTTGCTGGGATGATTATTCCAACAGAATTCAGAGGCAGAATTCTTGCTGATTTCATGGAGAGTGGACTAAAAGACTAATATAACTTTTTATTTGGGAACACCATGGCTATTTGGACTTGTAAAAATAATTTTCAAGTCCAATTTCTCACACTTCTAGGTGTTGTAACTTGTTATTTGAGGGAAAGAAAAGTTACCCTTTAATCAGTGCTTTGCCACAGAGCAGGGGGTGACTGGACAGATGGATGCTAGAGACAGACAAACACAATATAATCAAGTTGTATACAGCCAACAAAACAGAAAGGAAAGACAGACAATATTTAGAGCTGCATGACCTCAACCTAGATGTTTCAAAGGTATTTCTACAGCAACTTGATATCTTGATATATTTTTATTCCACTGGCAACAACAGAAAAGCAAACAGATTCATGCATGAGCTCTAGAGATGCCTATCATGTCACTTCACTTAATTTTTCAAGAGGAAAAAAAAAAAAAAAAGGGTTTCTGCTCAGAACACCAGCACATATTTAGCTCCCTACAGCAGATGGGTATCTCTGTGGGCTGCCTCTCTGCCCCATCTCTTGGGAGAACTGGCAAGGCAACGTCTCTTCGCAAGAAAAGACCTGGGTGTTTTGAAACAAGCTCGCTCCACCCCTTGTCACACACACAGAAGCAGATTTGGTGGAGGGATGTTGTCACCTGAAGCGGCACTGACTGATTTCTGTGACGTCACCACGAGGCTCTACCAGGCAATAAGACTATCTGCCCCACCACACGCACCAAAGCGCACGACATGCCGAGGAGCTGCCTCAGCGTGCGCGGCGTGCTTGTCCCTGAAAACACCCTCTAAACAAACAGAAAAATAAAGAGAGTGCTAAGCATCGCTTTTAGCTAGTGCCATGAAGGGCATGAAAGCATTTCTGTTATAAATCATTTCAGTCTGTGCCCCAGCTGACATTAAACACTTTGCCTCTCCACAGTTTTATTACAGAATAAGCACTCCTGTGACCTTTGGAGTGGGCAATCTGTGTTTTCGCCTGCAGTATAAAGGTGCCCTTCAGTGCCTACAAGTATATTGGTCACCCGTAAAATGGTGGTGGTGCTGTCAGCTCAACGCCACAGACCTTAATCACAGCTAGACCCTGGGACCCAAAATAGGGGGAAATAGGAGCCAAGGGATCCCCTCTTCTTTCTGGGATCCTTCTACTCCCCTTGAACTTCCAGGGGTGCAGGAAGGAACCCACCCCATCCTTGTCCAATGGGCAAGGGTCACAGGAGCTCTTTGTGCCATGCTCTGCTGGTAGCAGTGCCACGAACCAGCACCCCTGAGCAACACACCTGTGCCACAGAACTCTGCAGAGTTACAACTCCAAAATCAGGGTTTTGCTTAAGCAGCTTTGTGCTCTTGGAGGGGTGGTTTTACGGCAGTGATACAGAGCTTTTGCAGTTGCACTCCCAGCACAGTACACTGGTAGTCTTTGACCAGGAGAGCAATCCTGACCCAGTTCCTACCCCACGATTCACACTCTAATGATGGAACTCAAATGTGGGTGATTCTAGCTGAACCACAGTGACTCCAAACCAAACAATAACCATGGCATTTGAACGGACACCTGGAGGTATGAGCAGTGTCTTGTTAGATGTCTAGCTGTCACAGGTTTATCCTACAGCCTTGGTGGTACCAATATTCATCTGACACTCAATATCTCCTCAGGAGATGGTAAACAATCTCCGAATTTGGGTTTTTCAAAGATGACCTCATAGATCAGGCATCCAGATCCCAGGGAAACGGGGTGTCAAATTCACTGTAGAGCCTTTAGAAGCTGTTTTCTTACTGCTTATCTCATTTCTTCCCTCCCCCAAACCTTCTGCCTGGTCATCACATGAAACTATGTAAAGTCAGGGAAAACTGGGAAAAAAGAGAAGGAGAACTGGAAGGGATTCCTGAGGCCATCAAGTTTGATTCCTCATCAAGCCTGGTCCTAGACCAAGGGACGCACACGTCGGCATAAAGCCCTGCACAAAACGGACTGCAGAAATCAGAGATAATAGTGCTATTCTTTGTTCTTGCCCAACCACAGCCACCCACCACCAGCAAACTGAGGAAACCCACGTACCTGCGTAGCTCATAAAGTTACTGAACGGCGTGTTTAGGAAACTGTGAAAACCACACGTGTCATTGCCAGGTCCAGGGTCTCCGCACAGCTTGTGCTTAGGAGCAGGGTTGGTGTCGCTGCAGAGGTCCCCGGTCTCGAAGGAGGGCTCGGTTTCCATGCACGGATCGCTGCAGGAGAGGATCTCGGAGATTCCCCGGAAGACATGATAGAGCCCCAGGCTGTGCCCAATTTCATGGATCATCGTGTGTGTGTGGCCAGGGATTCCATAGAAGGAGGGATTCAGCACAATGCCACCTGCAAGGGGAAAAGAGAAGAGTTCATTGGTCTTGTCTTCCTCACAACAGCAAGAGAAAGGGAAAGGATGACAATTCGAAGGGCAGATCCACTGGCAGTTCATCAGATCCTAGCACAGATTGGTTTTTGCACAATCAGGCACATTGCTCAGAGAAACTGCACAGTAAGGTTTAATCTCACCCTCAACCTGAGGTTCTAAGGATGAGGAATCAGGACAAAGTCCAACGTCCTCAACCGAAAACACTGTGACAATCGGGCTTTCCACTGAATACGATCGATTTGGTTGGCTTGTTAACTCATAAAAATCCTACACGCAATTACCTCCCACTGTCCAAATCCAAATCATCGACTGTGCTTAAGCAGAACGATTCTGCCCGGGTAAGTGTAAGCGATGCATTCGACACCAAGAGTCAAACAAAGCATACCTGGAGCACTCTCTGTACATCATTCCACAGAGGAAAGATCTAACAGCAGCCTATTAACTTCTGAAATAGCCTAAAACCAGCAGCAGGTTGCACCAGTATTTGCAAACTAATAGATGGATGAAGAAAACAGAATGCACCCAAGCTGGAACAGCTTTCGTGGGGTGAGCTCTGATCACAGACAGCTTTGAAGCGACGGTCAGAACCGCACTCTGGTTGGATCTGAACTGCACAGTCCACTGATGAATATGCATGAGCCTGATGTGTCAGAAAACACGAAACCCTGGAATGTGATAATTCTAAAAGAACTGCATAGTTGTTAAATGTGCAGACAGAAAACCAATGGTGATTTTTTTTGTTGTTTGAATTATGGGATGGGTAGATAAGCAAATAGCAAATTAGTGAGGCTACACAGGATATTGAATTAATCATAAAATTTTTATTTTTAGCTCAGATAGATATACCTTTGGATTTATGATATGCTTCATATTTTCTTTACTTAGCTTATTGACCTCAACTTTTCCAAGCCTTTTATTTAAAACTGTTTGTGTGTATTGCCTACCATGAGAACAGGAGACTGCTCTGTAGAAGTTATAGTGGGAAAATAAATCTTGGATGTGGTATGCTAATAATTTAGTGACAATGAGGAGAGAAAAGGTTTTGGCAGGAGGAACTTTATCAGTGACTGCAGCATGGGGAAGATGAGATCACTGGGTTCTGACACACATAGACTCTTCCTTCTCCTCTGCCTGGAGCACTCTCTGTACATCATTCCACAGAGGAAAGATCTAACAGCAGCCTATTAACTTCTGAAATAGCCTAAAACCAGCAGCAGGTTGCACCAGTATTTGGTTGCAATAACCATGGAATTAAGAAGAAAATAAGACTGAGAAGATCTTAAGAAGACATCTAAATTGCACTCTCAAAAATGCAGGTCCAATTAGGTCTATACAATCCTCACAAATATTTGTCTAACGTCTCTTTGCAGCTCCTGATGACACGACTGCCCCAGCAATCAATTTCAGCACTCGGTATCCTTACGGCTGCAAGGATTTAACTCCCATCTAATCTGAATTGATTTTTTTAGCAATTTAAGTTCATGACTTCAAGTCCTGCCTCACGCGGATATGAAGAACAGAAGATTCTCCTCCCCTTTCATCAGCTTTTATGAGATTGTCATCATCCCCACTTCAGCCTCTTTTCCTTCAGCCTGGATAACTGTAATCTGTTCAACCTTTCCGTGTACCTCACTCCTTTTCTAGACCTCCCTGACGTTCTCTGGTTTTCCCATTTGTCTCACCTTTACCTCCAAGTACAGTGTATGTACACGATACAGTGCTCCAGCTGAAACTTTGTCAATGCCGAAGAGAGAGGAAGGACCACTTCGGATATCTTGCAAGGACACGTGCACACACAGCAACAGAGAAAAGACATTTCCTTTGTGCGCGGGCATGTGTGACTACATGCACACAGTGGAGAGGAGTCGCATAGAATCATAGGGTGTTCTGGGTTGGAAGGGAACTTTAAAGCCCATCCAGTCCAACCCCCCTGCCAGGAGCAGGGACATCTCCAACCAGATCAGGTTGCTCAGAGCCCCGGCCAACCTGGCCTGGAATGTTTCCAGGGATGGGGCATCCACCGCCTCTCTGGGCAACCTGGGACAGCGCTCCACCACCCTCAGTGTAAAACATTTGTTCCTGATGCCTAGTCTGAATCTATATAGGGATGTACCAATACATCTATACTATTAAAAATACAAACTGAAAACTTAATACAGACACAGAAGAGTGAATAAAATCAATCACAATGCAATGTCATGCCTATTTTGCCACACGCAGCATCTGCACATCCTTTTCACAGGACTGAACTGGCCCTTACACTGGTTCGCCGCGATCCCAATTAATTGTTTACAGACCTACCACTACGCAGCCACTGCAGTCCCCGTGTTCCCTGCATCCCTGTCTCCTCCTTGACACAACATATGCTCCGATTTCTCCAGTGTCGGGGCTCTACCCACGTGGAGCCATTTACACCCAGTGAGTACCCTGGTGCATTCTTTTGCGGGGGTCTCTTTTCCAAAGATAATTCAAGAGTTTGTTTTCCAATGGCAGGAGTATTGGTGAAATTCCTCAGCAGGATGTGCCTTCAAAATAAAGGCTGGGTAAGTGGATCTGGCATTGGACAGCCCCGAGGCAGCTGGAGAGGGAGATTTTATTTTTGCCTTTGTTGAAAATTTATATTTTTCACAGCTGTCAAGAATCTAAATCAATTGCAGTTTTACAGAAAAGATAAACTCCCTCACCCAGACAATCTCTATCCCAGCCTTTAGATCTGCACCACAGGACATATTTCATATTTTTTATTAAGTACATATTGGATTTATAGAAGAGAGTAAAAAAGATTAAAGATGAATTCTTACAGACCAAGCACAGGTCTGGGAGGGCTATTATGACAGGAAATTATGATCATTATTTATTTATTTTTACTTTTTTTCTACTGCAAACCAACTTTAAACTGTTGGCTAATGTGTTGTTTTTTTTTTTTCTCGTGAGATCTGTCTTTGGTCAATGAATTCTGTCAATACACTGTAGGAGCTGAATTTAAATTGTTTTGCTCAGGCATGATGTTGACAATTAGCTTAACGAAGTGACAGAAGAACTCATCAGGGCTTTGGGCAAGCCCCAGCCCTCTTGCAGAAGATTGTTCTTGGCGCTCTGGAGCTCTCCCCTTGTTCTCTGCTCCCTCCCATGGTAACACCAAGGGAAGCTGTGAAAATACTCCTTTAGGGAAGGATCAGCTATATTACAGCCTTATTTCACTCCAGCAGTGGCATTAGGGCTAATTTCCCCCCCAGTAACCCGTGCTGTTGCACAACCAGAAGCAAACAGAGGTACTGTGGGGCTAGTGCAGGAGCAGGGGCTTGTGGTGCTACAAAACGACAGAAATCACAGCAGCCCAGGTGCTGGTGGAGGCTGGGGTGAACTTCCATCTATGATTTTTTGCCAGAAGATGCTGCCATGGGGAATGCTCACCAGCGGGCATTGACAGCATCTTCTGCTTGGGCACTCCCAGCAAGAACCCACAGAGATGGGACTGGAGGCAAGTCAGAGTGGAAGCGGCTTCACTTCCAGCCTAGGTCGGCAGGAGACTGGATGCGTGTCAGTGGCGGTCCTTGGGAAGGGAAGTTTGCTCACCCTTCTTCCAGAGCAGCTGCAGAGCTGGATGTCGTAATAAAACATCTACTGACTGAAGTAGGGCAGCCAGTTCCAGCTGCCTGGTCTGACCATGGAGAGCTATGAAGACAGGTGACTTACAAAGAGATGTTAACTTCTAGGTTTTGGGGGAATGTATTTTTGAACATGGAAAAACCTCCCTGACTGATGGCTGGGGGTGTAGTTCAGCTCTTATAGTATGCTTTAGAATAACACTGTATTTGCTCTCCTTCTCTGAGCTTTACACCTTTTTTGTTGTGCTCAACGTGGGGCTGGGTAATAGAAAGAGTGGCTGAAACACCCTTTCACAAAAACTGAACTTAGATCAAACAGGACTTCACTTCCAGCCTAGGAAGGTTTGGACAGCCTGGAGAAATGTCTGGAAAACTTGTGAGAATCTCTGCTTTTATAAGATGACCAGATCAGGTTTGCAGCCCCAGGGAGGTCTGTGCAGCTCAGAGAAGTACAGACAGACTCGGTCGGTGCCTTCTGACGTTCACTTTGACATTGTGCAAGGAACGCAGAGCCAGTGGCACTGCAGGTGTCATGGCAATGAGTCATTTGGGAGGTTGCACAGCTTTGTCTGGATCCCAGGGTTCCAGCAGCCATACTCAGCAACCCAGTTATGAAACACGCAGGGCGATCTGCAGGGCAGTGAACTCTTTCCAGTTCCACTCAAACGAACATTAGAAACATAATCTCTCAGCAGTCTGCTCTTCTGCGCATTGGTAGAGAAAAATAGCAACAAATGTTAACTATAGTCTGTGAGAATGATTAATTAAACACTAAATAATGAACTAAGGATCAGAACACAACGGGCCGAGGTTAAAAATTCACTCCTGTCTAGCATCCCCCCACCTATCCCCCCCCAGCCTTCACAAAGTGCTCCCATGGAGTGCATGTCCTGTAAAGTAGCTTCACTTAAAAGGTGAAATACTTTCAGCTTGACATCATCTACAAATACCATAATATGCTTTGGGTTTATAACCTAATATTTTCCTGGTTGTGAGCCAGTATCTGGAAATCGTGAAATACTTTTTTTCCCCTGACTATATATTAGAGGAACGATAAGAAATCAGAACAGAGCTTAACGCATATTTGCCTTTCTTTCTTAGCGCCTCAAAAGAATGCTTTACAAAGAAGAAACATCTTTATCGCTCACCTAGATGCATCAAGGCTTCCTTGTCCCAGGGCCAAGTTGCCACTCCAGCCAGCTCTTCCTCGGAGGAATTGGCAAAGAAGATGTTGAGGTGTGTGGATCCATCCAGCTTCAGTATGTTCTTTAGTTCATTGACGTCTAAGTATGCTCTGTAGGAAAAGAAAAGCATTTTGTTTTCCAGAGGTGACAGAAAAAGCAAGAGAGTATTGAAGAAGTGCTGCAATCCAGGCAAAGATCTTACAATATCCTGCATATCAGTCACCTGGAATATTTTAATAACCCACTCCCAAACCTCAATTACTTCGCATTCATACAGTGAATCTCATCTAAGGACTCCAGGCCATTGATTAACTAAGGCCACAAAATCCAAGGTAAATACATAAAGCTGTTCACGTTTGTAAGAGAATGCAGGAATCTACTTATTATGAATGTAATTAACCATAGGTTATAGTCAGTAAATCTTTTTATATCAGCAATTACCTTGCACATTTCCTCTAAGCTGTTTATTATTGTTACCTCTGATTTTCCTTCACAATAACAGGTTTCACATCTTCAGGCCATCACAACAACTAACAGCAGCCCATGAAGTTACTCCTTTAGCACCAGCGGCAGTCACTTGTGCCGAGTCGCGCACGGTCTAACCCTGACACAGGATGGCTTTTTGGGAATTGCTATTTTCGACAAGCAAAGCTGTGCCATGAGATTGCCTCACAAGAGATCTCCGCAGGAGCAGTACCAAACAACAACATAAATTCCTAAGGCTCCTTAGGTCCCTCCTCAAGATGAGCAGAGCTTCTTCTTAGCTTTTGGGTTGTTTGGGGGTTACAGAGCAACCTGCTTGCAGGCGAGCAAAGCCAATCCCTTAAGCTTGATGGCCGTTGGATGTACCCTTAGCGTTCCTTTGGAGGAGCAGACTTTGTCAATACTGGAGTACAGGAGGAGCTACTTGCTGAAATGCGTACCATGGTGCCACACCGCTTTCAGTGGCACCACAATGCTCTAACTCAGAGTAAAGCTGGAGAAAGTGCAGCATAAGAGTAAACCCACTGCTCCTCCGTCTCCAGCTCGCGTTGTCTTTTGACATTAACTGTTGTGCTAACAAACAATCTACACCAAGGATGAGTTGTGCTACCTTCACTGGACAGGTAGAAACAATAGAAAGAGAGATCACACTGAGTCAAGCACAGTTGACTAGCTTGTGGGGGAAGGATACCATAATGGCTTTGAGCAGGTTGATTCCTGCCTCCTAAAGTCCCCGCTCTGTACGTGCACGGGTGCGTATAGGGCTCATGTAGCTCTCAAACCAAATGCGCTCACACTCAGTAAGTAGGGTTCCTTGCATACTTTGCAAGGCTTTCGTTCCCAGAAGGGTGAAGAAAAAACAGGGGAGTTGGCCCAGCATCAAGATCTTTCTGTCCTTCCCTGGAGGACTCCCCAATGGAAAACACATTCATATTTCCACAATAGCTTCCCCTGCCACTTGCTGAAGTCATTCCTCCAAAATAGTTCATGGCTGGGTGTCCCCAGGCCCTCGCTGACTCATGGAGGAAGACGTGCTCTTTGGGGACACCAGTGGAAGGGTATGTTTCCATTCCATACAGTGTTTATCTTCCGATCAAATGTGGATGACATCCTGAAGGACAGGTCAGCACTGTGACCCCTTACACATTTCTCATCTCCCCGCTGTTCCCAACGCATCTATGGAAAACACACAGATCTTTCCCTTAGCTCCTCAAGCTTGTTCTGCATGTATCTCCACAACGTTCTGAGGCTGTGCATAATCTATTTCCAGGATCATCTTTGTGCCTTTGAAAACATCTTTTCCAAACACGGGCTCATACTTACACATGTCCACGAGCAGTAGTTTGCAATGACGTATGAGAACTAATGTGCGTTTCCAAACGAAAGCGTAAGTGCATCGGGGGAACACGTGATGGAGGACGCGCGCACATGGAGGGGACAATGTGTATGTCTGCATGCGCGGCAGCATCGGTCAAAGCCAGCGAGCAAAAGCGTAAGAGAAAACGTGGGAGTGATGTGGGACTTTGTGCAAAAGAGCAAAGAACAGGAACAGAAGCATTGCATACCTCTAAGTAGAAAAACGTTTGTGTTTTGTGTCACAGTGGGAAGGAAAGGCCCACTGTCCGTGCTGCGGCTGTTGACTCTGGATGCAGATGCTTTACGGCCTATGCAAATCCCTGTAGGAGGAACTATAATCAAACTCCCCTCCTGAGATCACAATTTTTATCCTCCCTCTTCTCTTACGTTTTCAAATAATCTAAACTAATATTTCTTTATTCTCAGCTGTCTCTTTGTTTATTGTTCACGCAAACCACTCCCCATTTATCTCCACGGCCACGATCGCTCTCTCTCTCGCACACAGGCTGTGTGCTCAGCGTCCAGGGCTGTTTTGTACCTGGATTGCTGCTGCAGACAACATCCAGAGCTGACAGCGTTTAACTAATTGGCCGGTGATGTCAGTGCATCATCGAGACTGAACGCATGTCTTACATAAAGCCTCCGTACTAAGTCAGTTGGACTTGGTTTTGTAGCATTGCTCTGACGCCTAATTCTCTGCTAGCCAGCAAACGTCTGGGAACGAGCAGAATGGATTCAAACAGCGTAACAACAGAACGCTAAGAGGATTTTTAGCAAAGGGTCTGCAAGGAGTAGTGTAAGCAGACCCTCCTTGGGAGGAGGTAAATGCAAACACCTTTGTAAACGCAGTTAGCAACCCCCACCACACAAACATGCTCAAGCGTTCAGCTGCGGCAAATCCCCCGTAAGCGTGCGAACACGCGTCCGCATGTGCGTGCACGAACCGAGGTGTGAGTGTGTAAGCAAGGGCTTGGATGGTGCACACATGCAAGACAGCCAAGAGCATGTATGCAAAGGCACCAGCGCGTGCGTGCGTAAGAGATAAAAACATGAGCTGGAATTCCATCCTCTCCTTCCTCCCCATGTTTCTAATAACCTCCCATCCCTATCCATCATCACCACATTCCTACACTCAAGGAGGCATAAATTAACTGCTTTTGCAGTTCATGTCCAACTCCGTAGCCGCAGGCAGCAGACCCAACAGTTACCAGGTCAAAATAGTTTTCAGTTATTGTGTTGGACCGGGCTGACTCTCCCCTGCTGCTGCGGCGGCTTTATTATCAGCCCAGACTATCTGACCCGACGCAATCCGCGAGCGCCGCTTACCCTCCTCAAGGTTACGTGGGTCCCCTGATAGAGGACATAATGTCTATCACGTGGGCTCGTGCCAAAGAGAGCCAACGAGCCCAGCCTTTCCAGCGCTGCCAAACTCGCATTTCAAAGACGTGAGTGCAGTCTTGGAAAGGGATCAAAGCCTTTCCAACTGTCATTAGAATATTTCCTTTATGCATCTCGCCGTGAGTGCCAGCAACATATTTCATAAAATTCATTGGCTCGCGATGGTACCTCCAATAGAAACCTGAATGGGGGAACTGTCAGGGCAAGTCGGTGTGGAAAACAAAACAAAACCCAAAGCACAACAAAACACATGTCGTTCCTGTAATGGAAAAAACATACGATGCTGCGAGCGCGCCTTGCTCGAGAAAGCCTAATGAGCCTATTAGTGCATCATAAAAGATCTCCTTTGCTGGAGTCTGTTTTAGACATAAGAATTCTATGGGCTGTTTAAGGCCATTTGGGACACCAAATCATATCAGGCAGCGTGCACATTCCCACTGACATCTTTTCATCGACTTATTTATCCAACACAGCTTCGAGTCGCTTTTTCCCTCCACTGCAGTGCAAAAAGCCCTCTGAAGCTGTGCTGTACAGCAGCTCACCCTCACCCAGTACGCCCCAGACCTCAAACGGCGATACGTATCCCACACAGTGCTCCAGTTTCAGGCTAATGGAGCCTTTAGCTCATCCAGCAGCGTCTCCGACCGCCCTGCCCGCCACGCAGCCTGCCCCATCCGTCACACGAGCCATTATCCCCACGCTGGTCTCATCTGTCCAGCCCATTTCCTCTCCATTTGGGCTGTGGCTTTGCCGCAGGAGGACGGGTTCCTGGGCAGTGAGGCGAAGCCCCCGGCCCCACCAGCCCACAGGGTCACAATGAGGAGGAGCTCCCTTCCACCAGCACTCATCTCCAAAGCCAAATCCAGCCACAAACCTCTGCCGCTCAGCTACAAACACGTTTGACAACGGCTTTTAAACTCGCTCGGTAGCGGGTCTAACCCTGTTAAACCTAGCCTTGGTGACTGGAGCGGAGCAGTTTCATAACTGGGGTGGAAACTCTTCCTTCTCTGTTTTCCTCCAGGTCAAAGTGGCTTTCCTGTGCTTCCCTGATGCAGTTGTTTTTGCAAGGAACACAGACCCTTCCAGCCCTTATTGTTAGGAAATGTTTTCTGCTGTTTGCTCCGAGTTATTCTCTATTTGACTTTGTTTTGTTTTGTTTTTTTTCCTTCAAAGACAAGTGTCACTTTACAGCCAGGAAACAAACAGGGTACTTAAGGGATTATTTGCAAGACCCCACCCAAACACAGAGCAGGAACTTTGCTATCTGCTCAGTATGGAGCATGGTCTCCAACTGCCTGGTGAATTTGTTAGGAATAAAAGACATTGCATCATTAGGAAAAAAAAAACAAAACAACTCAACACACCCCAAAAACCAAACAAAGCAGAACCACCAGCATCTTCTGCACTGGAAGTCAGCCTCAAAAAGTCTCCATTTTATCTCTTGACATGCAACGTCCCGTCCTCTACCCAGCGGGTTCAGCATATGCCAGAATCACAGGGATCCAGTACATCCCTCTCCTTCCCCAGACTCCTTGTTGGTATTTTTCACCTGGTGCTCTCAAAGCAGTGCCCAGCCCAGCTTAAGCCATGGTTATGACTTAGAGGACAAAGAGAAAGCTCTTCTGGACAGCCCAGGCAATCCTTGCTGGCAGCCAGTGACAGATCCAGGTGTGGTTCCCAACACGACATGGTCTCAGGGGTGTTCCTGTGGTCCTTCTAGCTCTTACCTTGGCCCAGGGATTGACACCGACTCATCAGAGCAGCAAAGACCACAGCAGCTGATACGTGGTCAGGCACTCACCAACTGTCTGCCCCATTTGTTCAAGCAACATGGCGGGGGGGGGGGGGGGGGGGGGGGGAGTGGGAAGGTTTTAGGGAGCAGCGTCCACCTATAGATTTTCAATATCTGCAGTGAACAGCAAGGACGGTTTTGAGATAAATGATGTTCTTCCTGGAGATAATGGCAAGGGCCATGACTTCAACGGCACCGAAAGCTGACCTTGAAATGGGGCCATTTGGCAGATGTGCACAACTGTAATTTAGCTTTTCCCCCTGCGATTTCTCAGTCTTGGGTGGTTAGACATGGAACTCTCCTTTTGGAGACAGAGTGTCGGTGCCAGTATGTAAGCTGCCTTTTGCCTTCTGTCACACAGTCACAGATAAACAAGCCTGGAGAGGACATCCAGAGACCATCGCTGCTAGCCCTCCACCCCAAAGAAGGAGCATCTCTAGATGTCACACCAAGCAAATTTTCGTCTAGCTTATACTTAAGACCACACACGACAAGGACTGTCACTGCCCCAGCAACCTGCGGCCCATGTTTCGATACCTTTATGGTCAGGAAGTTTTTACAAAGGTCTACCAGAATCTTTTTTTTCTGTAACACATGTGCTTGACTCTGTGCCATTCCCTACAGACAAGGAGATTAGATGATTCCCTTCTGCTTTACCAAACCTGTCACTTATTTGAAAGCTTATTACATCCCCTGTAAATCATCTCATTTTTAGGTTAAACCCTAAACTTTTCATCCTCTCCCCACCATTTATATTTTGTAAGACCTCTGGTCATTTCCGATGCTCTTATCTGCACTCCCCACATCCTTCTCAATGGCAGGTCATCAAAGAGGACACAGTCCTCAAGCTGAGAGCTTATCAGTGCCACGGAACTGCTACATCCGTCCTGTCTATCACCTCCAACCTGACATAAAGTACATGGTAGAGATTTCAGACCTACAAACATTTATAACGTTTTTAATTCTTTTTTTTTTTTTGGCCTGAAGTGCTACAGGTGTATCAAAAACCCGAACAAAAAGAAAAGACAACCTACAAACCCTCTCTAGCACTGGACTTGCAATACAATTTTTGTCTGATCCCATGTTAAAGATCTGCCTTTGCTGGCAAATTTAATTTTGCTCCTCATTTCAGACGGATTGCCATAAATCACGTGAAGGAGGAAGTGTGCCTCATCTACATTTAGCTTAGTGTTAATTTAAGACACTGGTGTAAGCGTAGTAAAAGTCATGATAATTTATTGATAAAGGCATAAATCTTTCAGTGATTGGGACAGAGCCTGAAACAGAGCCGCGCCAGAATATTACAAAGGGAAAGGCTTCAGGTCCCGGTTTGGATCCAGATCCCTGCCTGCGTTCACGCTGACACCTAAACGTGTGCCTGTGATCCCGACCGCATCCAAACCAGGCAGTCCCTGGGTCATGTCCACAGGCATAAATTGCCGAGCACTGCCAGCACATGGAGGCTTGGCAGCTTTTAAAGAATTTCGGTTTATCCACTGCAGCAAGATGTCCTCTACAGCCCCTAAATCTGCTCTCCTGTTACAAGAGAGAAGGAATGTTTTTTGGGGAAAAAAAATAATAAGGATCCAAGAAAAGATACTTAGGATAATCGTTCAAATATAAACCCAGCTTCTGGGCTAGCCTGTGCTAAACTCTGTATCATTCTCTGAGACACTGCCAATGCAGTCAGGTTAGCTGGTTAAAGCCAGACAAGGTTTTTTTTTACATCAGTGGCAGGTCCCACAGGCAAGACTGACCCCAAGCAACACAGTACAAACCAAAAGCCCAGATGGATACCAAAGTCTGGGTGTTTACTGATCCCAGAGTGCCCTCTTTTCCAAACTGAATTAATTCTACCATTATAACTACATTAATTCTACCATAACACTGGCCCAGATTGCCCAGAGAGGTGGTGGATGCCCCATCCCTGGAAACATTCCAGGCCAGGTTGGCCGGGGCTCTGAGCAACCCAATCTGGTGGGAGATGTCCCTGCTCCTGGCAGGGGGGTTGGACTGGAACGGGTTTGAACAGTCCCTTTCCACCCAAACCATTCTATGATTCTATAATTATGCTTAGTGACTCAAGATTCACTCATCCTACCCAAAAAAAAAAAAAAAAAGAGTTTT